>LQRL01049292.1:5189-18005 GCA_001703475.1 Hydroides elegans | reverse complement strand
ATGTGAGTACTAAAAGCATTGAAATCAAAATAATTCAAAACCCGATTTTTCAAATGGTCGATTAAGAAGTCAGCTCTTTTGCATGTTCAATGTTTTTTTTTGTTGAAAAATAGAAAGTTTATGACAATAATGACATCATTAAGCATACTGCATTATGGGGTTTCTCGTCCTATACACATTAGACAATCCATTAGCCATTAGCCGATAACAGTAATATCGGATGCAGTACTGTTTATAATTTTCTATCATACATCACTATTGGTTAGTGGTGCATCGGTAGTATTTTTTGTGGTACGGGAAAACTCGTTATCTATTTTTTAAATTTTATTTCAACTATGCACTGCATCAATCATGCCTTTAATCATCATATAATCTGTTGCGGCGAAATATGGCTCCAAGGTTCCTTTACTAACACTGTTTTCGTAGATATCGTGCTGTCGTCTGCCCAATATCCAGAGTTATCTTCATAAACTCAAAATACTATCCAACATGATAAATAACCCGGTTTGAGTCCGATATGGACCATCCCTATCAAGTTACTACTTTTCAAATTCCCGTTCATGAACTATCCGAGCTAAGAAATTCATCCCCATTTACTTTAGACAAACTATCATTCTCTATAACCCCTCCTCAACTATCAACCCCTCCAGCTTCTTTCTGCGGCTTATAGTACGTGCGCCAACGTATAGCAACACAGTGGAGGGGTACCATACGACAATTGTTTTCAAAAAGCGATAAATCACAATAAAACAACATTATGAAATAACTGTTTTTAAACATAAACCTATTGCAAAAAAGGTGTTCACTTTTTCCAAGCCAGCTGGGCTTTTACTATTTTTCTAACCGGCTTGGAACTGAAAATGAACACCTTTTGCAAAAAAAAAAATGTTGACTTCACCAAAATTACCTTTCAAATCTTGAAAAAAATAAAACAGTTTATTAGACTATTGCATGCATGTTTAATGAATTACAAAAATATTATTTTCACTATTTATATTGAAAATTAAGAAATTATCAAAAAAAGGTGTTCCTCAAACCGCTTAAATCTCCAAGTTAGAGAGTATTTTCTAAAAATTCACAAGCCAGCTGGAATTTGAAAGGGAACACCTTTTTGGGAGAACAGCTCGTGTGGTGCTCTTCACAGTGAAACAGTCCTACCCAACATGTATACAATGAACAAAGCTTTGTATATAGTCTAAACTAGAATCTTCAAACCGATACACTGAGTAGTTTTTGTCTATTTATGAACTATCAGAACTAAGAAACTCATCCCCATTCACCAAAGACGAACTCTCACTCTCTATAACCCCACCACATCCATCAACGCCTCCCGTTCCTTTCTGCAGTGGCTTATACAGTACAAGCGCCAACGTATAGCAACACAGCGACACAGTCTTAACCAGCATACATACAATGAACATGGCTTTGGCGATAAACGCTGAGTCATACACCCAACACGCTCCGTCATCGCTGTCGCAGGTCGCTTGCCATTGTAAACAAGCCTTGTCGAAGATGTAGCCGAGAAGGTAGAGTTTAGGGGCGTGGCCTAAAATGTATAAAATATTTTATTTTAATGTGACTTTATTACATTGGTTTATCTATACATTTGCATAGAGTTATATTTAAGTAAATATACCTGGTTCAATCTTTTATATGTAAACTTCTTATGTGTCAATATTATATCTATTAATATGTAACATATCAGTATAACGATATCTATATACACGTTTAATATACAGTATGTTTCATTTGTACAATCTTTTTTCAATGATTGCTATTTCTGGTTATATTCTTCAAGTTGCATTATAGATATCTGAAAAATAAATAAAATCTTTAACGCATACTAACCCAAAACACAATGGATTGCTGCCTGCATTCCTAAAGCTAGTGACTTTTGACTTTTGGTTAGAGATCTGCAATGAAAATTAAATTACGGTCATATTATCATACCTTCGATACTTTTAAAACATACATATTTGTAAGTTCTATTTATTTTTGGGTTATCAAAATTATTATCGAGTTAAAGAGGGGCATGTGTATAGGATATAGGTGGAACTTCATTTTACCTTATTGTTGCCGATTGAGACGAAGTGTCAGATATAAACGTTGCCAGCAGCATAAGGAAGAACATAAATTGAAAGGCATAGAACAGACTGCAGCCTGATTCACATGGGCCCGAATTGGCTTGAAATGCATTAATGTTGATGCTCGAAGAGGTATTTGGTGTATCATCCAGTAAACATGAACAGTCGGTGTATATCTGAAATAAGTAAAGTAAATCATATCAGTACGTAAATGTATTTCATCACATAAAACACCAAAACTAAAATCTTGTTAAACAACCTTATTATGGTCAGTTCAAGTTTTTTTTATTTGTAGGAAAGTATAGTCCCCAAAGTAAACGGAGTCAATAATTGTTCTTTTCGTAAATAAAAATTAATCTCATTGTGCCACATGTCATGGGGAATCGTTTTTTTGCTATATACAAGACCATTTGATGCAGAGCTGCCATTTATCATCTACTGATATACCTTGACTTCACCGTCTACATCCTGTTCATGCAAACAACCGGCATAACATGGAGAGAAATATTCGACTCCGTTTGATCCACATATGGGGTCGTAACTGAGCGCTGAGCAATGACAGTCCAGATTACAGGAATGTTGCAAATCCAAATCACTTGATGATCTAAAACAGCAAAATATGAAAATATACCTCTTTGCTCCGCATTATGACAAAATACAATCAAAACGTAGAACCGGACAACTTGAGAAACATGACAACCGACATACCTAAATTGAACGGTTTCCCACGCTCTCTTTTATATTCTTGATCATGGTATTTCGTTAAAAGTTGGTTAGTCCTGCTTTGGAATGATTGTGAACAGTATTTTACATGTATGTGCCCAGTTTAGACATGCTTACTATAAACGAAGGGCACCCCACGACCATATCTTTAAAAAAGGTCAATTCGACCAGAGCATTACTTAAAACATTGAAATTTTCAATAAACAATCAAATTTTTAAAAAAGTATATAAAAAAGTGTTCCTATTTTTGCAGATAGATGACCTCATTTTGCACTTTTAGATAGGTAGAATAGTGAGAGGAACACCTTTTATGAAAAATAAAAAGGACCGGGTTTCAATTAATTGTCGGTATAACATGCCTAGCTATATATCTATAATAACATTTTTATCAAAATATCGAATGGATTCATAAAAAAAAAACAGTTATTTAAAAAAGTTGTTCCTCAAATTCTTGTAGCCAGAGCATAATGTTTTAAAGTTTGTAGCGAGATCAATTTTGAAAAGGAACACCTTTTTATGAACACCTCGTGGGGTGCTCTTCTATAAATTCACCTATTGAAATAAGGCACAGTGAGGCCTGCGATCTTCGGTGTGTCACATCTGAGCAGAAACTGGAGGGAGAAAAGCAGACCGAAGCCAGACGCAATAATACTCTGCATGAGGAGCCCTTTCATTTTTAAGTTGAGGAATTTCGGGATTAAACCTCCGATGACTTTGCCACCTACTGCACCAGGGATAATGACGGCGCCTGGAAATACACAATTGGGGATCAGGACCGCATATTGTTTTCCGCGTACCCTCAATACTTAAGAAATTCACAAAACGTTTACCACTGTTTTACAATGAATTTAAGGTAAAGAATGGAAGAGAATATGGACATAGATAAGTAAAACAAGAAACTCTGCCACCGGGATGCTCGATTGTTGGTGTTTTTTTAAAGATTACGAATATTAGATGTTCCATATGATATCAAGATGTTATACACTTTGATAAAACAATTCGAATTGAGTGTGCACCTGCATAAATAGCTGCCATATCGGGAGATTTTCCGAACTGATGCTGGATCAACTGAAACCATAAAAGCTCTAAATATAATGTAAATTGAATGAGGGGTTATATAATTATATATTTTCGAATAGATTTCATCACTGACTTAAAATATGCAACATCAAAATTAATGTATGTTTACCAAATAAATTGAAACAATTGTTCATCTTATTTTTTTTTACCTTGGGTATGAACGCAGCAAACCCTATGACCATCCCATTTTCTGTAATTCCCAAAAGAGTAATGAAGAACCAAATGGGATTACTCCAGATTTGTTTGAGTGAATCTGCTAGGTGTTCATTTTTATTTTTCTTGCTTTTGGCGCCTTCACTCCCGTGCATTTCCATTAAATGTGCTTCTCTGTGTATTTTTGCAGCTAAAAAATGAAAAAAAAACAACAACAATATTTTAATGACAACTTGACAATCGTGGATTGCATATCCCCCGCCCCGACTATAGACCTCGTCACACGGGGAGCAGCACCTGGCTATACGGGAAGCTATTCCTCTTTTTGTTTCTATGCAAACTGTTTTAATGTATTTCTTTAGCGAAATCGAAAAGGTGTCAAGATGTTTAAAATGCAACGTCCTTCTCCTCAAACGTAAGACAACAAGTCACAAGACGACCAAACGTAAGCATGTGATTATATTAATAACTATTGATGGCTTGCCGGAAAAAAATAAAACTTTAATTGCATGGCGGAAAATGATATCAATCGTCAAATAGCTTGCATTTGCTAGGGTTTCATTGGTCTATTGTGTTGTACGGCTAAAAAAATCGAATAAATGTTCATTTTTCTAAGAAACCACGAAACCAAATAAAATTATTTTAAGACGAATATATGCAAATGACAAACCTGCAAAACATAGTTTTATTTCAATTGTTTACCTTAGGCTTTTTTAGGAAATCGGTATTTTCTCATGAAATTGAGCATACAATTTTTTACACTAAGGCTGAAGAGCACAATTTGACAGAAATGCTTTATATATGACCCCGAAAAACTTGTCCCTCCTACTCACGAATGTTATGATTGTGGTATGAGTGACATTTTAAGACATGACAGATTTTATACCTATGTTAGGGAACATTCCAAGCAGAACAATAGGATATCTATTTATTTCAAAACAGGTATACTTAGATATAATGTATGAAAACATTTAGGCATAGGATCTCTACTGTGTGATCGGTCAGTCGAGTTTAATCAATGCTTGTTAAGGATTTATTATAGTCGCTTTCATCAGAACTGTCATCACTCGAACATCAGGGGACATGACATGAAACTGATAATATGATACAATGTATATGAAATGATTGCTCTAAAACATGTTATGGGCCAAGCATGGAAAACGCTAGCGTTTTATACCATTCATGAGTAAATTTAAGTAATTTTATACCGTGCATTATAAATTCAACCTTAAAAAATAACGGATGGGCCTCACTATTTTTTATTTCAAGGACGAATAACTTTTTCCGCCTTAAAACCCTTTCCCAATAAAGACTGGTGTTAAACGATTCAAAATGTTGAAATGTATATATATAAAAAGCTTCTTAAAATCAAAGTATATTTTTATGTATCCAGACCCAATTTTTCAAGTTCATAATAGAGTGTTTGAAAAGTCTAAACTGCATGTTTAGCGGGTGTATCTATAGAATATTAAGACGTTGTTGGTTGTGAGCAGAATTTATTTCTTTTTTTTTACCCCTTGATATTATTGAAAGGGTATGTGCAAACATCCGTTAAGTTATATTTGCACGTTTTGATAAACGATATGTTTGATTCATCAACCTTCCAAAATACATGTACAAGATTCTTGCTAAATCATATGGCTTAGAGGTATGTCCAGAACTCGAATATGTTCACCGGGGTTCACCAGGTTCGCTAGGTTCACCAAACACTTTTATAGAATATATAAAAAAAAAGGGTGACGCATGTTCGGTGTATCACCAGTGAATGGTAGCACAATACCGGTTCGCTACGTTCGCTAGGTTCACCAGTGAATGGTAGCACAAACCCGTTCACTACGTTCGCTAGGTTCACCAGTGAATGGTAGCACACTACCCGTTCACTACGTTCGCTAGGTTCACCAGTGAATGGTAGCACAATACCCGTTCACTACGTTCGCTAGGTTCACCAGTGAATGGTAGTACAATAGCGGCTTATTAAACGAAATGTATTTGTATCGCCAATTTATTACAAAAGGCCAAGTCTTGATTTTCACACAACAATAATAAAATCATTTCAAAATTATAAAAAAATATATAGGAAATGAATGTTCGAAACTCCATCTGTTTCTATATGAGGTGGAAATTGATTAGATATAATTAAAAAATAATATAACATTTTCTATTATCTTTTAAAAATCCATTTTCATTTTTCTTGTCTTCCTTCTTATTTCCCTTCGTGTTCATTTTGCTTTACTTCTTGCGTTGTTAAATATGTCTTTATTTATAAAATGTTATTCAAATGCACACCAACATGCAATTGCAAAACATTTTCTTGTCTTTTTTTTCATCATGATAACATAAACATCATCATCTTCTTATAAGTTTTTTTTTCTTCCAGTTTATTCATCTTTTTCTTCGCGTCATTCATAATTTCTTTATTTTCAACATGAATCTTAACTTGTTTGATATTGATATGTAATAAAATTTTCTATAGAAAACACCCAAAATCACTGTAAATATTCAAATTATTTATTGCGTCACGAATGCTAAACGCTGTGACGTAAACAAAACATGGCATTTAGCTAGGAAACGTATTGTGACGCAATAATTATGTATGTCATTCTTTCGCTTCATGCTTTAGTGAACCTAGCGAACGTAGCGAACGGTGCCACGACGCGGTTCATTGGTGAACGTAGCGAACGTAGCGAACCATAGTTTTGACCTGGTTCACTGGTGAACCTAGCGAACCTAGTTAACACCAGTGAACATTATCTAGTCCTGGACATGAATGATGGCTTAATTCGTGTTTGATAATACCTTTAAGAATATTAACGTTTCTGGAATCAAGTGATATACTGCAATACCATCAAAATGTTGAATTGCTTCTAAACATATTTGTATGCACCCCATATCATGTAAAAAGCTTAAAGCGCATGTCTGTTTGTTATTGACAGCAGCATGCTAGGGGCCTTTTGTGGCGTATTTTATCAGAATTAAGGAATCGTCAAAATTTTCTAAGACTCGAGGAATTTTTCTTAATAAACACCACTTTCACTATTTCCCCAAATATTCTAGTGTTTTGCCATCGATAACAAAGAATGAGTGATATAATATTAGTACAATTTGAAAATAAACAAATAAAATGCTAAAATGCTGTAATCGCGTACATAATGCCGTGCAACACTATAATATGCGTACCCTAACAAAAACCACAACAATTCCGTTTTTCGGATAATTCGATATGGAGTACATTTACTTTCACATTAAAATATTGCCATAATAGGTTCAATAAAGTTGAGATATCATTGGTAGTGTACATTATCCCGGCGTGGCCGAATGGATATAGTGGTTGACTCACGGCTGGAACGAGTTGACAATAGCACTGACTAGACGGCGTGAGTTCGAGCCCACTACGGGGAGCACACATGTGGTTGACATTGTTTTTTTTTACGGAAAACGACTAAGTCCGAAACTTCAAAAAATCGCCAAAATTACATTTTTTCGAAAATTTCAAAAATAACCTTGCGAGGCACAGCTTTGGTATATATTCTATCCAGCGGTGATGTTTCATCCACCTACAATCAGTAACTGAGATATCGCCTTAACAAAACTATCACGGAAAAGGACTGAGTCCGAAACTTCAAAAATCGCCAAAATTACATTTTTTTTCAACAATTTCAAAAATAACCTTGCGAGGCACAGCTTTGGTATGTATTCTATCCAGCTGTGAAGTTTCATCCACCTACAGTGAACAGTAACTGAGATATCGCCTGGACAAACTCATCTGGACGGACGGACGGACAGACGGACACGGTGCGTTTCTATATCCCCCGCCCCAGCTCGGGAGGCGGGGGATAATTAAACAGCAACACATACACTGATTTACCCAAATGTACATGTGATACAATGTTAAATGAGTAACAGATCATTATCTAATATTCTTTATAAATTGAGTCAAAACTTATTTATTATTTAAGAATCAGAAACCTTCCAAACGTTCTGATGAATCGCCTATGGAATCCCAATGTGTCTTACACATACATTTACATTGTAAGTAGCTGCATGCAAATTCATAAACTGCATTTTAAAAATTTTAATAAAAGCTCGACTCCTACTAACTTGGTAGCTCCCTCGGGAAGCAAGCCACAAGAACAGCAACCAACGCGGATCCAACAGATGATATAAAGAGTCCGATCCACCATGCGCCCACCCAACGGGGGTCGGTCGAATCAATTGCAAGGCTATAAATAAAGGAAATATGGTACAATATTTGTTGCCTGATTTTTTCACGCAGGATTTCAAATTTCCACTTGAATATTTAAAAAGTATATATTGCCATTTTTGAAATGCGGGAATTTCTCACCGAGGGTTGTCAAATTTTCACTTGTTGAGATGGTAATGAGAGTATAGTTGGATCCATGTTAAATTGTATGTCAACCTTATCCATATGTCACTATTTCGGTAAAAAACGATAAATTCTGATTTATCAATCATTGCAATATTTATTTTGAGCCTACTTTACACATGAAATAAGCTTTTAAAACGGTGCTTACCTATCAATGTTTTTGTCTATATCCACATAAATCTTAAGAAAGAGTCCACCAAAAATATAACCCACTGCTGGTCCTAGCGCTGCAAACGCCTGTAAGATGCCTGTACAAATAATTAACAAGGTTGTCAAGGACAGTAACCCAGCTTTAGCATAATATATAGAGGCTCTTCAAGTTATAATAGACGTTAAAAAAATGACAAGTGTAACTAAAATGTGCATTTTTATATATAGGAATAGCTCAGCTCTGTATGGACTTTGGATAAATATGTTGGTAAAAAGGATGAATAAGCTATACTTTGAGATTACTCTACGAAGCATTGAAACCAATAAATAACTATCATCATGCCACAAAATAAAATCGTGAATGTATATAAGCGTGCGTTAAGTGTAACGGAGGTGTACTACAAAGTGCTTTGAATCATTTGAATAACAGCAGAAACCGAACCTATATAAATTGGTGTATCTTTGGGTTTGATTTGCGTGTCCAGATACGGAATGGCGATCGTAAACAGCACCGCTCCTCCAATGGCGTGAAAGAACTGACCGAATATGAACAACCAATAGTAATGCGACACTTCATGAATGTCGCACTCGGCTGTGATGTTTTCTGCAAAATCGAAAAGATATCTGTTGAATAAAGTGGCTACCGACAAAGGATAACCGTAATGGTTCATTCTGCCATTTTCTAAAATCTGGTACCTTGTTTTTTGTTTGATTTACATATCAATAGCCATATATGTTTTATATTGCAACTAAGCCATCAATGCATGCACGCAATCGAAACAAATTTCAAAAGTTTAGAACCCTTCGGCTAAAGTTTGAGCGCGTTTAAAAGTGACTTCTATTGATTATACACATGTAATAACATTATGGATTAAAACACCACTTAAACATATTTAGAAACATATTCGTACCATTCATATTGCATGTATCTGCTTGCAATGGTCCCAATTCATATGGTTGCGATACGAAATGCACAGAAACCATCACAAGGGACCCAACCGCCTGACTCAGAGCACCAATGGATATCAACTTGCCGTTGTGGAAACGCCGTCCAAGGAGGCCGAACACCAAGTTGGACAAAGCTGCAACGAAGAAAAACACCATGCACTCATGTCATTTTAAACATTCAATCAATATTATATTACAAAGTTGAAAATAAATGATTATATCCAAATGCTATATTTCTTGCAACACTGACACATTAGGACATCGGGAAAAAAATTCAAGAAACATTCATATGCATATCTGTTGATACATAAATATGTTAACTATTTCATATGTGTTTTTGCATGCTTAGCTTCAATTAAAAAATAAATGAAATAACATTTCTATAATTATGAGTGCCATGTCACAGGAACCGGACAGAAATACAACCTATAGCTAAATTCTCCGCCCTTTCTTAAAGTCTTTTTCGCTTTCAGCGGCCAATTATTATCAGTTACCTGCAAAAATATCGAATGAGCTGACAATCCATGACGATTCTCGGCTTCTCAGTCCATACAGCCTTTCCCATGTAGCCAGGTTCACGTAGATGATTCCCTTGATTACGAACCCTGGAAAATGAAAATGAACTATATAATGGCCTGGTCATAATATGAACTTATTTGTCTCCACCTTCTTCTTCTGCAACTTCTTCTTCAAAAATGTTTTTTTTCTCTGCCTGCTTTTCTTTTTTCAACCCATAAAATGAAATCCTGGAATTGATCGTATTCGGCAATAGGAGTGGGCAGACCTCTTGCGTGCGCCATCGCTCACCACCCTGTTTTGCACTCGATAGATAGACTAATAGATCATGCTCGATTTGAAAAATGAACCGGGCGCCAAATGTTAAAGATATAAGAACCGAAACAGGGAGGAGGGGGTAATGTATTCGTTTGGTATAACATATTAGATAAAATCATGATGAAGCCACAGGCGCCTCGTCTAAATCTGCGCCTGGAAATTTAGGAATTTTCCTAAAAAGGATAAGTATTTATATTCTTCAATAATTGTAATCATCAGACAATTAAATGGAAACTTCAGATCTTTTCATTAGAAAAAGATCACACATGTTTAAGTCCACGTTTTTTCATGAGTTTGAAAAAAAAAATCAAATCAAAATCGATTTTTGTCTCGAATCATTTCTTAAAAGGCATTCAAATGTATTATCATAGAATTCTACCCGCTTTGATCGCATTTAATAGTAAATCAATAGGCTTCTGAAAATGCTTTGTATGGTCAGAAATGTGTTTTTGTCAAATTCTCGTTTTTATTTTTTATTTTTTTCATTCGATAGCATATATATAGTTTTGAATTGAATACATCAAACAAATAAAAGAATTCTTTGTATATTGAAAACTAACGATTCTCTCCATTTTTATGTCTTATGTTCACATAAAATCTAAGAGCGTGAAATTACGCATCAGACACATGTTAGTTTACACTTATTTTAGGGGGAATAACTTAAAATGTCATGGTTCCTGACAAAATGTCACTGTTTATACTGATGCGAAAATTGTAACCTTTGCAGTATCTTTTATATATGTTCGAAAGACAAAATGATGTCAAATGTTTATAGGATAATAAAGCGTTATAATAAACATTTAAATGACACCAAATAATCCCATTATCATCCATCTATCCATACCTATGATAAACATGAATCCAGAAAGAGCAGCCAGCAAGCACTGGGGCGTATTGCATTTCTGCAAACAGTCCGGTGTCCAACCCAAGTATCCACATTTGAGATTCCTTTCATGGATTTCTTTTTCAATCTTCTCCTCGATTCGAAATCCGTTCATGTTATCCATGAATTTCTGTTTCATCCTTGCGGTAAATTATCCCTTATATTGTACAATGGGCTGTTAACGATTTCATTTTATCATCCATGTGTTATGTTGTACCTAATGTAGATTAAATGCAATTTACAGTTAAAAAAACTTCTTGATTCGAATGTCTTGAGACTTGCAGGTCATCCCAATCTATTTATTGGAAAAACATAATTATGCATATACCATCTTAAGTCATAAAACTTCAATTCATATCGTATGCAAAACAATTGATTTAACAAGAAGTTTTAATTGTTGAAATTATCATTACATTCTTCCTTCTGTGTGTTAACTGTCATTTTGTTAATATGTTTGCATAATTGAAAAACAAATATAATTGCTGCTGTGTTGTTATTGTATATGTACATATATTTATAAAATGCAGTGTATAATAATATGCATGCACTTTGCAGTGCTACAATGTAGCATTTGAAAGTTCATACTTATCGGGTTAACATCGTGACCATAAGTTGCTTGATAGATATATAGTTTTTTTAAGTATCCATAATTAACATTGAATACATATACATGTAGATGATAGCATACATGTAAGTACAGAATAATAAAGTTCGTATAGAGGTTTTTTAAGATAAAGATTAACCAAATATCATAGTACATGTAGTTTGTTTGGCTTAGCTTCAAACAACTTCTTTTGGTCAGATCAGGATAGACTCTTTATAAATATTTCAACTTACACGCATGATTTTTGTATATGTAACATGTTTGCATATTGGTTAAAAATAGACTTATCAAAATATGCATGAAAAAAAATCTTTTAGGTAGGGCGTTCAAACGTAGCGCGAGGAATAAGTTGTCACATTACGTCCGTTTCGTGTTGCATTATGGGACGCTTCGTGACACATTATTAACAAGGCTGCTCACTTCGAGTATATGCATGCCATTCTAACTTTTCTTATGATAACCATTTAATTATTTAAGAGAATCATTGAGCAAATTTTGCTTACTAGTTTAACGTCAAGAGGCCGTTTCTGAGAATTTATGTAAGTCAGCAATGCTATTCTAGTCGCCCTACAAATAGTTCCGTTTTAGGGAAGTAATTGATCGGATTGATAAACGTCCATGATTTAATTACAAAGCATAGAAGGATCGCGTGACATCAAGCAATAAGTATACAAAATTAAATGTGTACCTTTTATCTATCAAATATATCATTAGTTTAAAATATATATTGAAAGTATGCAGAATGGGATGCTTGAGGAGCCAATTTGCAGTATATATCTCAATTACATTTAATGCATAGACTTGGGCTATCGGTTTGTTTACTCCTTGTTACACGACAATATATAAACAAGGATGGGAGTTTTGCCAATAACGAATCCCACATCTGACAAATATTTTTTAAAAGGCATTTACATGTAGGTATATTTGCAGTTACGAAATAACAGTTTAAATGAACAAAACTGGGATGGTTACT
>LQRL01049269.1:3089-13916 GCA_001703475.1 Hydroides elegans | reverse complement strand
CCGATTGAACGAAAACACACACTGAACATACAAAATGGTGGATACAAACCAATACGTCATTTGTGTATTGATGACCTTATCGGTATATGAACGTGTTCGAATTCAATCAGAATAAATACACACTCATTAAGAAGCCGTCAATATTCATATTTCTGAATGTACTTACGAATTTTAGTTACTCATATTTGACTCATATTTTGATAGAGAGAGAGAGAGGAAGAGAGAGCCGGAGAGCAGGCGAGAGAGATAGGAGAGCGAAAGTGAGGGAAAAAAAGAGAGAGAGAGAATATGAGGAAGATAGTCAGAGAGAGAGATATATATATATAGAGAGAGAGACCGAGATATAAAGACAGACGAACGGTCAGAGAGCGCGAGAGAGATCGATGTGACTATTGGAGACCAACAGAAACATAGAAAAACATTGTCTCTGATGACGGCACATACACATAATACAATTACATCCCCCACCCACATATCCTTCACACATTCGACGTATGCTCCATCTCCTCATTCGGCGGCAGTATACTAAGCGGTTCCAGCTGCACCGACCCATCACTGTCGTCATGGTGAAGGCCCTCGTTGCTATCGCCCAGATCCAGGGTATCCCGTTGGTAGGGGTAGCGACGTTTCAAGCGAGTCTTGCGGCGCATGCGCCAATAGAGACCGCAGCCCACACATAGCAGGAGGAAGAAGATGAGGAAGATAGAGAGGTAGGCGACTAGAGCGAGGGCCAGCGAATCTAGGAAATGACAATATAATATTAAATATTCATATTTGATATTTGTGGAGTAGATTGTATATTTGTGGAGTATGTTGTATACTTTTAGAAGCAAATTATAAATATTGAAGATAATATGACAAGAATGAGGGCCAGCGAATCTAAGGAGTGAGAAAATAGCATTATATATTTATTTTGTATATTTGTGGAGTATATTGTATATTTGTGGAGTATATTTTATACTTTTAGCAGCAAATTATAAATATTGAAGATAATATGACAAGAGAGGGGGCCAGCGAATCTAGGAAATGACAAAATAACTTATATGTTGGTATTCTACGAAGCCCCATATAGCTAATTTATTTTTATTCTTATTTTTCAGAATAGTGAAACAAGTTTATATTTATTTTATATAAAGTTTGTATAAAATTTATATGATTCAATTAGACTGTAATCCTGTTTTTCTTTCACTCAACATCCAATCATAATATGTGAAACACTGGTGAACATAGGAGGTTAGCGGAAGTATGAATCGGAATAAATCTCATGTTTTCTCACACTTTTCTCTGAAAAAAGATTATGACGATTTTTAAAAAATCATTGAATTTAATTCGAATCCTTTGCATGTGAATGTTAAGTTTACTAGAACCTTTATATTTTTAGTACATTTACTATCATTTTTTCAGAAACTTAAATTTGAATCTATAGACGTGCTAATCAGTTATTGAGTCACCCCCAACCAGTTTTTTGGTCACTTACTATTTGTCACAGAAACGGCATTTATAAACATTTTTTTACAAACATAAAAAATAACACTTAAGGATGTTCATGATTTCATTTGTTACGTTAAAAAAGGTATATTTCTTTTTTTTCTATTGAAAATAGCGAATGACCCAAAAACTGATCATGACTCAAAATCTGATTTCCCCTTCTAAGCATTTCATCACAGTTTATAATGGACATAATATAAAGGAATTAATAGTAACATTTGATAACCACCAGAAACATGTTATGAACACATTAAGAAGCATTATAGAAAAAAAACATAAACTTTACAATAAATTGTTGATAATTAGATTCATTATAAACTCATCAAAACATTTGTATAACATTCTTTGTAACGAAACGTTTAAAGTATCTTTTTAGGAATTATTATTAATCTTCTTACTAAACATAGAAAGAGAAACCATTCACTTTACTTGTCACAGAAATTATATCACAATTTCGCTAAATAATAAACGCTTAATGAACTTTATCAGAATTATTGAGAAATTATAAAAGGAAAAAATAATTATCAATACATTTTTTTAATGATCATAAAGTTATCAAAAAGGTAATGTATATAATTTATACAATTTTATAGTAAACGTTTTCAATTAAGATATCAAAAGAAAAAAAAACTTTTTATTAACTATATGATAACTTATCATAAAGTTATCAAAAGGTTTATATAAAGTTTTTGCTAAATTTCAAACTAAAAGTTTTTAATCAGAATATATAAAACAAAATTAACAATAAATTCATGATGACTTTTCATAAAGTGATCAAAAAGTTAATATAAAGTTATTGCTAAATTGTATGAAAAAACTCAATTTAAATAGTTACAAAACTTTACAATAAATGTATGATAACTTATCATAAAGTTATCAAAAAGTTTATATAAAGTTTTTGCTAAATTTTAAGCTGATGGTTTTCAATAGAAATATCGAGAAAAAACTTAACAATAAATGTTTGATTACTTTTCATTAAGTTATCATAAAATTTTCAAAAACTAAATATAAAGTTATTGCTTAATTTTATATATATGAAAAAATCAATTTAGATAGTTAAACGTTTAAAAAAAAACTTTATAATAAATTTATGATAACTTATCATATAGTTATCAAAAAGTTTATATAAAGTTTTTTGCTAAATTTTAAAGTAAAGGTTTTCAATTGAAATATTAAAACAACTTAACAATAAATTCATGAAAAATTTTCATTAAGTTATCATAAACTTATCAAAAATGTAATATAAAATTATTACTAAATTTTTAATTAAAATTGTCAAATTAAAATAGTTAGAAAAAAACGTTACAATAAATGTATGATAACTTTTCATAAAGTAATTTAAAGGTTTATGTATGCATGTTGTCTAAATCTTTAATTATTTTTGGATAGTACATTTACATCGTAATGATGAATTTACCGTTATTTGTTAAGATATAACCGTCAATTATGTCTACATCAAAATAAATGGCAATTAATTATAATAACTTAATGATAATTTTATGGTAAGTTGGTATACATTTATTATACATTTTTTTCTTATAAATGTATGCTATGTGAAAAACCTATTTTTAAATAAAGCCAGAATTTTGTTATAACTTTATGATAATTTATCATTAAGGTATTATAAATTTGTTTTTCTTTGTTTTCCGTTGTATTAACATCTTTATTATGGTTTTGATAAAGTTCATGTTTAATTTTTGTAATAGCCTTAGCAAAAACTTTAATTTGCTCTTTTTGTTTAATTTCCGCTTACCTTCCATTTTCATCAGTGTTTTACAGCTTTTGATTGGATGTCCAGTGAAAGGAAATCAGTATTACAGTCTAATTTGATATAATAAACTTTATACAAACTGAATATAAATTTAACATAAACTTTTTCTTTATTTTGAATAATAAAAAAATAAAAATAAATTAGCTATATGGGCTTCGTAGTATTCACTATCTTTTATTTATTCAATGAATTAAGGAAAAATTAAGAATATACAGAGGTGGAACTTAGGCCAGAGTGTCGGCCGACTAAAATGGTGGTTGTATGAGAATATTTCATGTGAAGGGACTAAAGGCAACTAAACATAATCTTACATGATATGAAAAGAAATGTGGAATTTGTTTACTGATTAGACAGAAGGAGATGGAAATAATGTATATTTAAAGCTCAAAATCATTATTTTCCGTTTATTGTCCGCGATTTTCAACAATATATCTTTAATGAATTAATTATTTTATCAAAGCAGTTTTATTTTTATTTTTACATATTTCGTTTCTAAAATAATAAAACTCACCATTCTTGCTATATTCTATCATGCAGGCTCGGTAACGATCTTGAAGCTGGGTATCTTTTGTCATTTTTAAGAAGGCATCATAACTGCACTCAGTGAGACATCCTAAAAATGTTACATTGTGGCGTTGATGAAGAGACAATAATTGAAAATAATTATTAATTAAAATGAAGAAAATATGACATGTTCATAAAGTTCATATGACCAGTTCATAAGTATAACAAGATATTAAATTGCCTTTTTTTTAATTAACCTACAAACAAACAAAATATGAACTACTTAAAATAAGAGCATACCATTAAATAAATAAATAAATACAGCTAAGATAATTTCAACATAATACATTTCGTAAACACATAAGATGAATAATTGTACCTGGTAGTTCAAGAAGCCGCACTGGCGCCCCCGGTCCGTTTTTGTAATAAATTCGCACCACATAATCAGTGATATTTTCTGTAACTTCTATTTCATGCAGTTCAACCATTAATACTCCTGGAACAAACAAGCATGATATTTTTGGATTATTTCGATACAACTTCACAAAAATGGAAACTTAACTGGACGTATCCTGTAAATGTATGTTGATGAACAACAAATAGTGTAGCTGATGAAAACAATTGAATCTTGTATATGTGAGTTAATGTGAAAATGAAACATTTAAGTAAGATTAAGACCATAGAAAGAGGTTAAGGTGTATTACCTGTGTATTCTACAGACACGTTTTCATAACTATGTACAGCGGCAAGTAGAGAAAGAACTGTAGCGTCATGCTGAAAATATTTAAGTCTATATTGTGCATTGCACATATTGGAAAAAATTTATTTGTTAAAACGCGATATCAGTATAACTATTGGGTAAATCTAAAATAAGGCTTTAATCTTTTCGGATTACTTTGTATCATGTTGATGCTAAGATAATAGACACACCCATTAACATGTTTTGAAACGTTGTGAAACATGCCTGAATAAATGTGATTATTTTAATGTTTAACTAAAAATGTGACCTAGTAGCTAAACTTACCGCCGAATACATGGTCATTTTCTGGCTCAAAATGCCAGCCTGCTTCAACCTCATGTCGGTGATTATCTGGTGTATCAATTGTCCTAAAATAAAACAAGAACAAAAAATATTTTGATTAAAATTCGTTCTGGTAGGAATTGTTCCGAGTTTTTGCTTAATCACGATTTTTCACTTATTTTCAAAACTTGATTTTCACGCCATTTTAATAAAGCACATTTAACGTCAGTGGTCGAAATAAGAAAATGTAAATACTCATATTTCTTATAACTCAAAATCAAATAACTTGTCAACTATTAAATGTGTAATTGTTGTATGACTCTCGTTTTCCGTTTCAAATAGATAACACCAACCTCCAGAGAGTCGCACCATCTCATTTGTGTAGAAGGAAACGTAGTCGATCCAGGGATAAACTTCCGTTTTTAGCTGAGTCAGCAAAGTGTCGTTGAGCCAATCGGGCAAAGTGACAATATAATCACTGTCCTGGTTACCTTCGGCCTGGACATAATATGAGAGGGGGGCTTTGTTATTTACGTTGAAATGTTGTTTTCACCGTTATATATCAAATATATGATGATAAATTGTGATGCCTTAGAACAGGTACGTCGACGATGAAGATTTGATTCTTTCATATATATTGTTCGAGAGTAATATAATAACGTGCAAAATTGAAAGAACATTCAGTTTTTCGTTCAGTTTGTGACAATTGCGAATTTCTCGCCAGCACCATACAATCGAACTTCGTTTGCTAAAATTTAATGATTTGAAAGAAAACACTTTCTATCTTACTACTCATAATAACTAGCCTTAGTCAAATAAATACCTCAATATATATTGTATCAATCAGATCTTTCATTTCACTGAAAATATTGCCACTTTTGGGGAACGTCCAGTTGTAACCAGCCAGTTTATGTATCGACTCAAAGAGATCCTGAAAAGCAGAGGGACATCAATAAACATCACTTATAAGTATTTTCTGGAAAGTTAATTTAATATAGATACATTTGAAAATATCATTTACACACTTCATATAATGATTTGATTGCCCGTGAGGCTATGTATGAATATCGAAGACTCCATGCATACAATGAGGAACCAAAGCATCAAAATTAATGTAAGTTTACGAGAAATACGATTAGACAAATTGGATTTCGATTATCACTCAGTTGCTTTCCTTTATAACCCTTTCTAAAACTTTTCGAACTGTATGTAACCATACCTTATAGTTATCTCTAACATAGTTGTATACAACCGGTTCGTCAAACACATCCCGACGTAGTTTGGCTAGCATCGGACAGCTGGCTTTTCCAAGGAGCTGCACAAGAAGAATTCGTTATGGTGAAGCCGATATGAGGAATTGAAAAAAAAACAATAACAATGTTTCATAAATGATAAATATCCATATTCTCATATTCCAAAAAAAATCTTAAGATTCGCAGAATTGGAAAAACTAGCATGTGTTTTATATTTTGTTCATTTTTAAGCCTATAGTTTTTCTCATTTTTAACTATAATCAATTTGTTTGTTTCTGTTTATTTTACCTGGTGGTCCGTTGCTATCGTCACATTTATACTAGACTAGACTGGTTCCAATTTTATAACAAAGATTACATTCTAAACATTTGTTATCCTTAAATGTTGGGTAAGGGACCACGATGACATCATGGTTGACTGAATACACCTCCAGAAAAAAAGCAGCGCAAGCAAATGAAAAATAACTGTCAGGAATCTCGCTGTACCCCCCTTATTCACCAAGTGTTAAAATGTTCCTATCCTCAAGACGTTTGTGTTTTACAGTTAACATTTTTATAAACGTGGATGTCCGAAATAAAAATTGGGACGTTTCGAACCTGATCACTGCGTTTTGGCGTTGTGTGTATCGGAACTGGTTGCCATGGGAGATCCTCATTTCCTCCATGAACGCCCTCTGGCGGATAGAGCCCAGCGAGCACGGCTTGGGCAGTCATGAGACAGCGGTCGACATCCGTGCTCATCACGTATAACTATTTAATAAATAGATGAACTATTTTCAAATCATGTGGCGTGTTTATATTAAGGCTTAAAGGCAACCATTTTTCTCGATAATCATGCAACATATTTTACATTTGTTAATAAACAACATCATTGTGCAAACCACGGTTCTTTGCGTCTGCGTCTGCGAAATTAGTATAGAATGAAGTGAACTCGTTGATATCTAATTTCATGGTTTTAACTTGTGTTTATGTTTTAATAACATCAATAGTTATTTGATTATATCCAATTTTTTTTTGTAAGCAATATCATACCTCTTCAAAGTGATACGTCTGGTCGAGGAAACCATCATATCGCGTCCTCAGAAATGTTCCTAGATCATATCCTTGTTGAATACCCAACTGAAACAAATGGTCGGGATAAGTTACTGTAATAGAATATTAAGACAGAGCTTTTGTATATTACAATAGCGCTAATTGTATATTAAGTATTTTTGAAATTGCTTTATTCGTTGAAGTTGTCAAGATATCATTACTCCAAACCCAAATTATACCTTTGAGTTAATACATTACCGTGTACGATTTGAGTACCGTTCTATGGTGTTTTCCACGATTGGAAATAAATAAATGAATGTTGCATATGTTTAAGCATATTATTATAAGGCCGCTTGTTACCTGGGTTAGCTGCCCAAGCCCCTGGGGCCACACATCGGCTGTGTTGGGGTCATTCGGGTACAGCTTGATGGGCGCTCGGTCTCCGTGGCGATACAACTGTTATGTGTAATTTGCATCAGTGTTATTTCAATTTATAACAACATTGATTAAAATTTAAGATACAAGTAGTTTAGTATAAGGTGTATGTTGACGTTCCGAATATCATTTGTTTATTTGTTATACATTATGATGTTCGAAAGTCGGCATGACCTTAAACCTCTTGGACCTAGCTGCTATCAACTAGAACTTACGATCGGTCCTGGGACCTTGTTGACATATTGATTTCTTGTATAATTTAAGTTCGACCTTGAATATCTTGCTTATTGTTCCATCGAATACTCCCAAACTTTAACAAATTATAGGTGTATTATCTGACAATAGATTATATATCTTAATTTTGAAATATATCGGTACATTATTATACAATATAACACTTTATACACTCGGTGTTTACCATTTTGCATTAAGAGCATGATCGGAATGTGGGACCCAGACTTATGCTATATAGATATAGAGTCTTTGTTATAGATTTGATCACATTGGTCTTGCTTGTCATTATACACATACTATAATGATTTGTGTATGGGTTTTGTGATTTGGGTATAACTCATTTATATGACTAGAATTCTATTTGATAAAATCACACTCTTATAATAAACATCCGCTCGGGACAGACACGTCCTTGTCATGTCCCCTCGACGTCACTACATGACATCTTAATAAGCCAGGTGATGGGACTGTATGAAACTATGCCTGACGTTACTTTGCCGCATCGCCGTCGATATCTGACATCCAATTGAGTTTAAAAGGACAGACGTAGAAATACGTTTGCTAAGACCATAAATACGATGTCCTGAACTAGTCCGATTTAGGACCTTTTAAGAACACCTTGTTACAGGACGTTATCCTTATTGAACGCACTTTTTACGTCATATTGCTATGTCAAGGGGACGTCAAATTTGCAACGCCATTTAGTAATACCACGTCATTACGATGTTGAATATTGATGTACTCTGGGCGTGTAAATATATCACGTCATGAAATATTCGCCATTAGGATGTCATTTATGATATCGCTGTGACGTTTGATTTTGACATCTTAGCAACGTTTTAATTGCGCCGCCGACGTCAGGACGTAACACTTTGTGATATAGACGTCCTTGGGATGATGTGTGCCGAGTGGGCAATGGCGCCCAAAAAAGGGTACTATAGTATGATGAGCTAGATACAATAAAGGGGATGAAATAGAGAAAACTATTAAACTCGCTTAAAAAGGAACTGGGATTTAAAATTGCGTAAAAAATATGCAGAGAGCCAAAATCGTCATTAAGCCAGATGACCATTCGACTGTTTTTGTGCTTTTGCAACCAGGCAACATCTAGCTTGTGCGCATGGATTGATTTGCAAGCTTAGCCAAAAACAAGTGAAAATTGATTTGTACTTAAAGTTGTTTCTAAAGATCTAAGACATTCATTAAATACCAAGTGATTAAGGTGACTATCAAGCCAAAGATATATTATATCATAGTCAATTTTAAGAATATGTGTTAAACTGTTCAGTTATGACATTTGTGTTGTGCATACAGCAGTCAGGAGAAGCCTAACATGATGATCAAATATATAAATGTATTTGTAATTATGCATACATGCTTTAATAATACGTTTCAAGCAATAAAAAATAGAAAGAGATACAATAAATGTTACAAATGTAAAAAAAATGTTGTTTTTCCTTATATGTTACATGTATTATTACACATTGAATTTGAGGTCCTTATTCCGATCACCTTACGATTCTCAGTCACCTTCATTTGAGCGTCAATAAAAAAATAATGTTCAATATTTTCAATATAGTTTATAGTGAAAATAAATCTATATATGTACACCTATACTCACGAAAAAAAAATCAAAATTGTTAAAAGCTTAACTACAAAGATATATCAATTCAAAGTCAATATTTCGCATTTTTCAAAGATTCCCAGGTCCCAGATTCCGATCGTCACGTCTATGTTCAATAAAATGTATAGACGAACGTTGGCTATACGCCAGCAGAACAAAAAGCCGTCAATTTATGTCCTTTTACAAGCAGTGTATTGACCTGCATTGAATGCAATACTGGTCTGCGTTAAGAAATAAGTTTGCAGTTTGTTCAATGCTTTAGATTCAACGGTAGACGACTGTTTTGACAAGTGGGTCACTTTATGCACCTTTTTCAACTTTAAGTGTGTTATTTAGGTAGATAAAATAGAGATAAAATTATGAAATTTATTCCCATTATAGGTGTATATCTTATTTATATTAGGGCAAATTATCAATGTTATAGCACAACTATTAAATAGCAAAACCTTGCATTAACAATTTTGACATTGCTTTGGGGTCACTTTTGAAAAGTGGGTCACATCGGTTTCAACAGCATTTACGGGTCATTATCATACAAAAGGTTTTGTTTTAACATTAAGATTAGCTACAGGTTTAATCGGGCATTCTCATTACCAATCTCATGCTTTCATTTTTATTTAAATAGGCAATTTTGGGTGACACTTAAGCATTATTACTCCAAACTTTTCTTGACAATTCTTTAAAAGTATTTCCAACTCTCAAGACTTCCTTTCATTAACATTAATTCATACCAGATGATGAATTAAGAGTTTATGATTGGCTAGAACTTATGTAATATTGACTTTGTTGACTTTGTTCCTTCAAATGTATATGATTTCGATGCTATGATTTGCGCCTGTGACTAAACTAGTATTTCCATGTATGAAAAGTTATATATAAAGCTGCTTTCACACACAATAAAGGTAACATGCAAAAAGCGCTAGTTACATATATGAATCCATATATCATAGAGTGCCTTTCGTTTGAGCATCTAATGATATTGATTTAATTTTATAATTTTAAACATATTAAATTATGTTTAAATAGTTTATTTTCACAAGCATCAGTATTAATTGCCAAAATAACGTTTTTGTCTATGGTTAAGACCAGTATACACTGCTGAAACCGAAGTGGCCCACTTTTCAAAAGTAACCCCATCGCCATGACAAAATTTTTAGTGTGAGTTTTTGCTATCAGAAAGGTGCGCTATATATTTGATAATTTGCCCTTATATAAAGAAGATAAACACCTATGTTGGGACCTAATTTCACAATTTTATCTCTATTCTATCTACCTAAATTACACACGTAAAGTTGAAAAAGGTGCAAAAAGTGACCCACTTGTCAAAAATGTCTTCTATAGATTCTACATTATAAATATGTTTCCGTTATCTAACAAAAGCATTACAATGCATTTTAAATATGTCTTATAGATTCATAAATGTGCCCGTTTTGTGTATGACATACTTCCGTTTTAACCGCATAGAT
>LQRL01049268.1:0-12118 GCA_001703475.1 Hydroides elegans | reverse complement strand
ACCTCGGGACCGGCCAAAACCGTTCGGTTTATCCGATTTTCGGTTTATCCGATAAGATTCATAAAGATAATATAGAGCTTCAGATCGCAAAATGTGTTCGTTTTAAGTAATTATTCGGCTTATCCGTGTTCGGTTTAACGAGGTTCCACTGTAATAAAATATGGGATTTTAAAGTGATAACCTGGTTGGTGAGAACGTTTTCATCTTGGTTTTTTTTGTGTGTAAGATGCTGTATTTGTTATGAATAGATCCATGTAGTGTCTAATAATTTGTAATGAGAACTGTATATTCAGTTTAGATCATTAATGACTTTCTTTTAAATGACATCTTTTAAAATCTCAAAAAGAAAAATAAATTGTTGTTAAATTGCGCCCATGATGAAAGGCATTCACAAACACACTTATTTAATGCTTTACAACCAGGCCGGGCCTGATTCTTAAAATTCAAATCTAAAATATAAATTTCAAATTTTTACCCAATGAGCCCCGTGATCTCATCCACACGTGGTACACGGCAAGTCACGTTTGCAGCCTCTTTCGCCGCGAACGCAGCTGAAAATGGAAAACGATAAAATAAAACATATGTATCTACATTTCAAACATTATTTGATGTATTTACTTCATCCAATAAATAAATATAATGCATGATTGATGTGCCGACATTTAGCAGATGTTGACTTGTTTTCAGTAAACATGAAGTATTATTGACCTGATTTGGAAATGTTGCCCTTTAGGGCAACATTTTCAAATCAGGTCAATAATATCTTCATGTTTACTGAAAACAAGTCAACATATGCTTTATTATATGCTTTCATCATTAAAACATTTAAATATATAACTTTATTTCGAAACATTCAGTTGTCCTCATTAGCTCAGTCGGTAGAGCAAACGACTCGATACTTTAACATTATTCGAAATCGACAATATAAATCACTTGATTGTCAAATAATGGCATTAACACAATTGATTTATTTAGTAATTGTTCTATCTTTTACTCAAAAGTTAAAAAATAACTAGATAAATGGTGTGCTTCTAAAAAGCACAATTATCTGCAATCTTTTTTTATTTCCTATATTTGAATATTATGTTTCTCAAAAAAAAAAAAATATCGATAACTAATGGAATACGATCCCATTTAATGTAAAATATTTGATATGATCTAGAAAAAGGTCAATATGTAGGCAGAATATACATAGCTACTTTGTTATAGTTTAATTTATAAGATAGTTGAGTCACATTATATATTTCATATTTAATCAAAACATAAAGCAGAGAGCTAGTAAAGTTACAATAATTGGCTTCAACGCGAAGTGAGGTACTGGACACCACGAGTATTGATTATGTGTCACAGTGCTTTTATATAGCGAGCCCTGATTGATGACGTCGATGACGTGTGCAGTATAAATGCGACACACCTTTAAATTAGCCAATAAGGGGCCAGGGATTCCTCTCAGTGGTTTCAGCAGGGCGAAGAAAATGGCATTATGATTTTAGGGGTGGGTGTCTTAATAATTAAATATCTTCTATACCTTTTATCAAATCGTTATCGTAATATCCTATGCTCCATATTGGATAGCTATTTTATATTAATGTTTATATGTAAGGGTGTGTTATGATTTCTAATGTATAGTAAATCGTTTCACGGGAACAAATTGAATTTTATCGAGTGATTGCAATATCTGCATATTTTCGTAAACGAAAAGATTGCAGATAAAAATGTGCCAGTGGTCTGGCTTGAACTCGGGACCTCTCGATCCGCAGGCGAGCACCTTAACCACTACACCACAGAGTACACGCGCATATCGCGTTTAAAAAAATACAATTGATAAATGTAGATTTATTGATTTTAATGAATTTTCAATTTTGGAATGAAAACTACATTGATTCGGCGAAAATGAAATGTGAAATGATGAAAAATGTTCTTTGTTTACATTACTAGGATAACATTTCATGCAACAATTCCTCAGCAAGTCAACATTGAGTATTGTTGACTTGCTCTCGGCCAATCAAAACGCGCGTTACAACCCAATCATATAATAATTAAACTTGTTGAAGTGATGATGAAACCTATCTATGACTTTTAGTGTGTAACATGTTAAAAATGTACCATGGTATTCATATATGTTTTCATAAGATTTAAAGCAGTGATCAGACAATCTACACCTGATTACTACTCCATGACATATACGAGCATGCCTTTAAGACATTTACATGTACATGATTAGAAAAACAATCAATTGAAAATACTCTGGTACATATATATACTTTCGAATAACTCCAAGTATCTTACCAGGGTTGGCATCACTGTATGCAGCAAAGAGTGCACTCTCGAACATGGCTTGGTACTGGAAGTCGAGGTAGAGACCAAGAACGGTCAAGTCAAACTCATACTCAGCGTCCAATACAATCACGCCAATGTTATCGGGATCATCGTCCTTAAACACGCAGATAAATTCAAATATGTAAAGACTAATTCGTTGTTTATGTAAAGCATCCGTCTTTTAAGCCTTTTTGCGTTTTATAAACTTTTATAACTTATTCTATCAATTAGATTCGGAAGAACATCAACGCTAAGATCATGATTTTGAGCCGAATCACAAAAATGTAGCTTAAAGACCCTATTTCTGGATTTGCCCCGAGGTGAAAATCCTTTAATCTGGACAAAGGATTCACCTTTCAACCCATGGGTTAACGAAGGTTTTGTAATAAGGGTCTTTAATACCAATGCTCTAATCAAAGAAGTTTATTTTACCTTTTGATTGAGATCCGTCGACCCGTCATCATCAATGACAACCTCATAAAATCCTCCAAAGGCTGATTCGAACGCCGGCTGAAGAGCCTCGTTTTGGATCTGGTCTGAAATGTCGTTGCCGTCGGCGTCGAAAACGAGGAATTCGAGGTTGTCGATCACAGTGCGGAACGTTCTAGAAATGGATATGAAAAAAAATAGGAGCTAGGTACAAGCTTAACGGAATTTGTTTATTCAAGATTCTTCCATTGCGTTTGGATTACTATCACAGGAGTGTATTTCAAAATGCTAGAATAGCTTTTCACGATATAATACGTAACTGTAAAAGGGACTAAGTAAGTAATTTAAGTTCTTTTCGCACCGAACTTGGTATGGGTCACATGACACTTGCTCGGTGTCATATAACAAAATCGTATATTTGATGGGATATAATTTATCCAAACGCGAAAACGAAAACTCCGGCTTGATACTTTTTATCCACGAAAACCCTTCACTTACCCGTCACTAGCCTGAGTCGTATACACATCATAGTTAGTGATTTCCAATCGACAAATGCCTAAGGCCTGCAGGTCCGCCGATACAGTGCATTCCGTCGTCGCAGCAACTACGCCAGCGGCAAGGCTTCTGCGATTGGACCGTGCTACAAAAAGATTTTCGATTGAAATAGTTGTTGCAAAAAGTAAGTTAAGTAACAGTTAAGTGTGGAAAACTCCTTTTTCCTAAAACTATTCATGGAAAATTTTAAATTTATGAATTTGATATCTGTTTTATCTCTATATATAATAGATGAAGATATGTATATTGTTTGAATGCCAACTTGGATGTACGAACGCCGCACGTCGAACACCGTTTTGTCAACAAACGTTAATATGAAAATGCGAAATTAACGAAAACGTAGTGATCGTCATTTTGTTTAACCAAAAGCAATGTGATGCGTCCGACGACTTTAATTTTCAGGTATGTGATAAAACTCCTTAGTGACACATACATTCTGCTGCATTGGCTGATCCCCCTTGACCGGACAGGATCTGCATGAGAATGAGTTCGAGCAATTGCTCAACTTCTTCCTCGGTTAAGTCAGCCGACACACCGCTGATAATGAGGGAGGCAGGGTCGTCACACGGGAAACTAGCGCCTGTGAAGGAATATAACAAATTGTATGTATGATTAAGCAAGGGAAACCGCACCAAGCTATAAAAACAAAATGAAATGAGTCGGGGGAAATTCGCTGCTGATCAAGGAGGCAGGGTCGTCGCACGGAGAACTAGCGCCTGTCGGAGAGAATGAAATTAGAGGTTAATGATTACGATGTATTGATTGGTGTATGATCGAGATATAGGTAAGCTTATATGGGCATAGACAAAGGCAGGTTCGTCAAAAGGAAAATGAGTGCCTGTGATGAAATATGTAATTTAGGTAGTTTGCGAGCGGGTTGGCAAGAGAATAAATATGACTATGATATGGAATATTATGCATGATTAAGCACGAAAACTCTTGCCTTGTGATGAAAAAATGAAATTGAATATGATATCAAAGGACCGTTTTTTCGGCTATTTAAAATACAAATGGCATTATGTTAACAATGTAAGAAAAACGTGATAAAATGAAATTTTGATTACATGTAGCTATGATTTATCGTTTTTCGTATAATCGCACGAGTCTCACAATCAAAACCCCTGACACCAATAAACATTATTGTTTACACTCACTGCCAATAAAGCAGATATCGGCCGCAGTAGTTACTTCAACTCCTACAGTAGTCTGAGCATTAGCAACCGTGGTTCCATCGACTGCAGCCGTGGTCTGGTCTTGTAGTGTGGTCTGGGATTGGCCGGTTGTTTGTTCAAGACCGGTGGTTTTGGGTGCCTACAAGTTATTGTTTTTATTAATTTTTCATTCTTTAAGACAGAAAATGTATATATTCAAGAATTTTTTTTTTTTTTTTTTTGCAAATTGAATCCTAGATTTTATTATGAGGACATTAAATAATAAGCTAGACATTTTGCTTCTCAAAGCACGTATACTCCTAACGATAGATAAGATAATTCAGAACGAAAATTTCTTGCAATGATTTATATTATCGTATTAGAGTTATACGCAAGTTATAATGACTAAAACGGATTATTCTCATGGGAGATATTTGAGTACAGGGTAACTATAAACTAAATAGTCTTAATTTGCATCTTTTTCATGTTAATCTGCATATTATTTCGCATAATCAACGCACGCGCATATCATCAAGTCACATTAAAGGTCTAAGTGTTTATGTATATCTACCTCTGTAGTAGGCGCAAGGGTAGTGAACATGTTTCCAGTGGTTCCCTCCTGTAAAGTTAGTATATCAGCGTCAAGATAATGTCTAATCAAATGTTATGATTGTAATCGAACCCGTTATTGATACTTGTAGACAACTCATTTTTTTTTGTTAGCACTCACATAACATTATCAAAATTGAACAATAAGCAGCACATTCAAACATGTTCTTAAATGTAAATGATAGAATAGTCACTAATCATACATTAATTGATACATTAAAAATATTATTATACATAAATATTATATGTCAAAACAGTGCGTTAATCAATGTTATCACTCAGCGCACCTGTAAGGTTGTTTGCGCTTGCGCGGTCGTAACCGATTCATCTGTGGTTTGAGCCCCCATGGTTGTTTGGAAACCCTCAGTTGTTTGAACACCTTGTGTTGTTCGAACACCTTCCGTAGTTTGAACACCCTGTGTGGTTTGAACACCTTTGGTTGTTTGAACAACCTCTGTAGTTTGAACACCTTCCGTAGTTTGAGCACCATTTGTGGTCTGAGCACCATTTGTGGTCTGAGCACCTGCGGTGGTTGGAGGACCTTGTGTCGTTTGATCAACTCCTGTTGTCTGAATACCCTGTGTTGTATGCACGCCTTCGGTGGTCTGAATTCCTTGTGTGGTCTGTAAACCCTCAGTCGTTTGAACACCTTGTGTAGTATGACCACCTTGAGTAGTTTGAACACCTTGGGTAGTTTGAACACCGTGTGTTGTCTGAACACCTCTGGTAGTTTGAACACCTTCAGTAGTTTGAACACCTCCAGTAGTTTGAACACCTTCAGTCGTTTGAACGCTTTCGGTTGTTTGACCACCAATCGTTGTCTGAGCACCTACGGTTGTTTCAACTCCGGCCGTGGTTTTGAAACCCAGTGTTGTCTGAACACTTTCAGTAGTTTGCGAGCCCCTTGTCGTTATATCACCAAGGGTTGTCATGCCTTGTGTTGTTTGATCATGCATGGTTGTATCCCCAGATGGCGTTGTGCTCTGAGAAATGAAATTACGTTATGCGCGACATGGTATACAAATTAAATTCAAAGGCTCTATAGAGGGTTGTCAGTCATGTGATCAACAACATTATAAAAACTGTAAAAAAACAATTTCTTAAAAATGTTTAAATATTTGGGAAGAAAAAATCTTAATTTTCTATCAATATTTTGAAGAATGCGAAACGCTATTGAGGTTTTCATGATTCATAAAAAAAGGTACTCAATATATAACTTTTTGACTAAATATTTGAAGGCATCATATGACTCCTGATCTATGTCTTAAAATAAAATCGAACGTTAATAACAAACATAAGCAACATTTCTGTAATAATATCCAGGGATTAATCACTGTATAAGACCATTTATAATCAATTGAGCAAGATTTTCTCAAAACATTACACGAAACTCTTCAATTATCAAAGTGGGCCAACTATTTTATAAGATACCAGGACATATTAAGATAAAGGTTTAAAACGCCACGTGATAAGAAAATTGACATATGATTTCTTACAGAGATTTTTTTTGTTAATTTAGTTCTATATCGACGCGCTTCACATAGAATTCTACAATATACATGAACACAACAACATATGACATACATGTATACACAGACACAGACACATATCAGACACATATCATTTCACAACACGTCTTTAGATGTTAGCAGCGCAAGGACTCAAAAAGAGTCCAAAGTTATTGTAATGCAAAAATACCTCTAACGACTGTAAAGCATTGGGTCCTGACTCGTCCGTTTCACAGTTAACACCAGTGGTGCCTAAAATATCAAGGATTCTTTAAAACATAACAGGGTGAAACAAATAACGTGAAGGAATATTTCCGAAAAATATCAACCAAGCAAATATTTGCTGTTAAGAACTATTCCTACATTTGTCGTTAAAACTTTATCCCAACTGTTGTTTTTGTTTATTTTACATATATGTTTATAAACTCAAATTCAAAGTTTCCCGTTTTCAAATTTTGACAAATAATAACATTCAACATCCCCGGACCGCAGCTGCCAAAACTAAATATCAAATGGCAAGTCCATGAAACAAAACTTTCACTGCATAGATCTTAAATAGTATTTTTGATTAAAGCACTTTGAATTATTTTCATTAGAATATACCTGGTGGACAGATACACTCGTAGAAGCCAATGAAGTCCCTGCAGACGCCTCCATTCTGACAAGGGTCGCTCTCGCATTCGAGGATCTCAGAGTTGCAAAGGAGGCCTTCGTAGCTGAAAACATGAGAGAAAAGTGTAAGATTTCATAAGCCGTTTTGAAATAATCTTATCAGAAATTGCTAAAATATGGATTTTTTTAGTGATATCGAAACCAAATGACAAAATACGCTGCCGTGTTGACAAGGGTCGCTCTCGCACTCCAAGATCTCAGAGTTGCAAAGTAGTCCTTCGTAACTTTTAATCGAGAAATGATATATATTGTTTTACACGAAAGGCATGCAAAGATATTTGGATTGTTATACATGTGTACAGGTACCGGGTATGTGGCATATTGTCTTGAGCAAAACCTATCTTCGTAGCGTACATTTACCGATCTAATTTCCATTTCGATATGAATCTTAATATTTATTTACTTATTGATTAAATATAATTTTATATACCGTCCATAATTTCAAAGCGGACAAAACAGTAAGATCTTTGAAAGATAAAGAAATGAACAGAACCTAATTACAAAACTCATCAAACATAATTTCATCGTGTGAAACTACAAGAACTACGTAGCGTAGCCGGACAAAACATCATCCTATGAAAGCATCCCTACCAACCTTGGTAGCACTAGCTAGAGACAAGACATACAATTCTTCATTTTGCTCGCGCCCCATGGCTTTACATTATACAATTTTGTGTCTACTAGGAGCCCATAATATATCAACCTAATCTTACTAACCCGGGAGGACAGCAGCACTGACGATCCCAGCATGTACCACCATTCCTGCAATTGGAGAATCGCGGAGGACACTGTCGCGCCGGTTCATCGATCCAGTCCATGCAGTCGGGTCCAGTCCAGTTGTCAAGGCATAACTAAAAACCGAAATATAGATACAATTATGAATTAGTTCCACAATTCCTGCAATTTGAGAAACGAGGGGGACACTGTCGCGCCGGTTGATCAATCCAGTCCATGCAGTCTGGTCCAGTCCAGTTGTCCCGGCACAACTAAAAACCGAAAGGCGGATCAAATAAATGAATGATGGGTTAAAGATTAGAAACATGTGCCACCATTCCTGCAATTGGAGAATCGCGGTGGACACTGTCGCGCGGGTTCATCAATCCAGTCCATGCAGTCGGATCCAGTCCAGTTGTCCAGGCATAACTAAAAACCGAAATACGGATACAATTATATGGATGATGGGTAAATCATTGTAAACACGTTTCGCCATTTCTTCAGTTGGAGAATCGCGGAGGACAATGTCGTGACCGATCTAGTAGTTCAGGTACAACTAAAAACCGAAAAATGGAAATATTGATAAATGATGGGTAAGCGATTAGGAATAAGTTTCGCCATTTCTGCAATTTGAGAATCTCGGTGGACACTGACGCGCCGGTTCATCAATCCAATCCATGCAGTCGGGTCCAGTCCAGTTGTCCAGGCACAACTAAAAACCGAAAGATGGATAAACTAAATGAATGATGGGTAAAACATTATGAATTAGTTTCGCCATTCCTACAATTGGAGAATCGTGGGGGACACTGTCGCGTCGGCTGATCAATCCAGTTCATGCAGTCGGGTCCAGTCCAGTTGTCCAGGCATAACTAAAAACATGGAAACATGGAATAAAATAAATAAATGATATGGGTATAGATTAGGAATAAGTTCCGCCATTTCTGCAATTGGAGAATCTCGGTGGACACTGTCGCGCAGGTTCGTCGATCCAATCCATGCAGTCGGGTCCAGTCCAGTTGTCCAGGCATAACTAAAAACCGAAAGATGAAAATATTGATGAATGATATTGGTAGGCTATAGATTAGGAATGGGCGTGAAAAGTTTCGGGGGGTGATTTATGTATACAGAATATTGACAAAGAATATCAACCACCTAAGCAGAGCTTTTCAACGAAAGGATTATCAATGACAAAAATTACGTGTATATCTTAATAGAACATATATAAGTAATACATGAACAATGACCCGATATTCACCATCACCCATTTACCCTTGATATTAGTAACGACTAGCGGGTCTTACATATATGCAACCTCAACCCTGCTGAACACATCATTTAAACTAATTTCGCTCTATTTCAAAATCCATATTTAATAAACCCTGTTCATCATTTCGAAACTATTTCGCTTTCCTCCCTAATGCATATTTAATTATGTCATTTATCCTTAAACCAAGGATTCCCCACCCTTTTTCTTTTCTAAACTACTTTTTTTTCTTAATTAAACCCCTCACCTTGTTTCCGATGGCGTCGCAATTGTAATGTCCACTGCAGTCATCCGCAGGCGTACAGGCCACAGCAGTTGAGTTGGTCAGTTCGCAGTTGTCCCCGTAGAAGTCTGCAAATAAATTTGTTATTAATCATAACATGTAGTAACTAAAGCATCGTATCTAAGATATATCAATAACGCATCGACAGTCGAATAATGAAAGAAACTTAAGCATTACACAATAAGCTACTTTTATGGTCCTTTCCGACTTTATCGATTTTGTTTAATTTCTATTTTATATTTCAAAGCATATAATTAGTAACGCTATACGGCAAATTTCACAGTCTAATTCTAGACTAGGTTTCAATGTTATTTCATACGAGAAACCTAGTCAAGACTTGGGCTGTGCAATTGACCTAGTGTGTTTGCAAGGCATGTTTTTCTTTGGAATAGCATTTCGAAAATAGTTCTATCTCAATAATATAATATATTAGATATTACCTTTCAACCATATTAAGAAATTTCCTCTGGAATTGCATTTTAAAAATATTATCTTTCTAAATTATAACCTATAATATATTTGATATTACCTTCGGTACAGTCGCAAGTGTAATAGTCAATTCCCTCGTTGCAAGATCCTCCGTTCTGACATGGATCGGAGGCGCACTCCAGAATCTCAACGCATGGGCTGCAAAGGCAAAAATATATTTCAATGTTTAAGTAAGAGTTTCTACTTGTTAGTCAATAAAGCAATGATTTTCACTGAAACGCGTGATCACATAAATGCTGATTCATTTAAGATAGGACAATTGGACGTTTATATCAATTATAAGCAATATTTCTGCAAGAAATTCCGACAAGAATTCATTTCATGACGAATCAACATAGTTCCTTTATGCACGACAAATACACTTAATCCAACAGAAAAGGATTTTCAAAAACTCGATCGATTATAATTCATTATCGGCTATATCCTGTAATGGTCCCCTTTAATCCGTTTAGAGGGCTTAAATAACTTTTATGCCCATTGTTTCGTATATGGGGGACTGCTATAGCCTCATTATCTTACAATTTTAAAACAATTGCACCGAAAAATTCATCAAATTATCCATATACTCACATTCCCTCATACCCGGCTTCACAACAGCAGCTCTGATTGAAGCACTCTCCATTCACGCCACACTGCGTCAACCTCTCTCCAGCTGGGCATTCCGGATCCACCCCACTACTCGCATCCCAGTCTCTTTCAGTACAATATTCGCCCGTCCATCCAGGGAGACATGCGTATACGTAGGTGGAGTCGCAAGTGTAGTGACCCAGGCAGTCGTCACGGGGGCCGAGGCAAGGGTCGGGGGCGGATTCGCAGTTGGGACCGGAGGTGCCTGTTGCGGGGAAAAGGGGAGATTGATATGTAGAATGATACATAAAAATATTCAAATGATAGATATCAAACTATGCGATGACTTGGAGGTAACATATCAAAGGTTTTGCGGCGCATAAGGATAAAAGATACCGGTAAATACTGACTCGATTTGAACTTCTTGCTGTTAAAGATTCATTACTATGCAATTTAAGAAATTGCAAACACTAACACTAGATTGACAATATTTGTACTAAATATACCTGTAGTAAATAAGTCTTCAACCTTGGGTTTAACAAACCTTATCGAGATTCCTCTATATGCCTAGCTCAAAACATCTTTGTTTCCGAACATGACTTTATAAAAAGTGATTATAGACGGCCATAAAAATGCAAACCTTCTGGGCATGCGCAGACGTAGAAGTCGAGTTCATCAATGCAGGTTCCTCCATTTTGACAAGGGTCCGAATTGCACTCAAGAATCTCGCTCTGGCACAACTGAAAAGGAAAAAGAAGGTTTAGTATTCGTCTATGCATTTTAATATACTCGGTATACAAAATCCTACGATGTACCACGAATATGAAATTATTGACACCCCCTAAATGCCCATAATTTGAAACGGGTACGATGCGCACTCCAGGATCAGGCACAACTGTGAGTGTCAAAAAAGTAAAAGAGCATTAGTACATTTTTAGGATTTCAAATACATGCACATTGACCACCTGTCAACCTTAATATGGGAAAGGTTTTAATCCATTATGTTTATTAAGTAGCTTTCAAATAAATTGACGTTGTTGTATCTAGCATATGTGTTTTTCAATGACCCCCAAAACCCATTCAACGATAAATGAGCCGCAATAAATCGCGGTAAATCACATACAATCGTATGTAACAATATGAAACTAGAAGGTCAGTGACCTTGGATCCCCCGTGAACTTCAACAATGCGTATATGCAGGATGGTCAGTTTTTACTAAAATTAACTTTGGAAATGACGAACTATTTTGCAAATAAACAAGATCATGCGATGAAGGAAAAACAGAGTAACATTTTGCATCATCACTCACTTTTTCTGAAGACATCTCTTGAACTGACGAGACCAGTCACTTTTTAAAGTGCTCCAAAATCGACAATTTTCAACCGATCGAGATGACACCATGACAAGGCACGACTTCAGACCTTGGTTTATATGTGTATTAAATCAAAAATCTCTCGTTCAATTTCTTCATACCAAACTCGCGTGCACAATGTACTTAACATCGGGTAAAAATGTTAAAACCGACAATTTTCAAAGTGTTCCAGAATCGACAATTTTC
>LQRL01049248.1:0-19426 GCA_001703475.1 Hydroides elegans | reverse complement strand
TTATGATAATGACACCAAATCCGATGATGATAATCAAACCGGGAAAGCATTTTAACTTGTCTATCTAACATAAGTTTTATTCTATAAAGAAACTGAGAAGAAACATTTATGATAGAAAGCTAACAGCAAACCATTTCCAAACATACGAACTTCAGACGCTGCGATTGATTTTTTGAAATAGATTTGGCCCCTCTTTTTGACTTTACGTTGTCATAACATTTTACTGAACTAGCATCTAACTCTAGCATCATTATGTGACTAGCATCTAACTCTCCTATAGAATGGAACTTACAAATAGCTAGTGATATATTTAAATTGAATAACACCGTATTTTTACGATTGTGATAAAACGATTGTTCTTTCATATTGATATTCACTAGACTAAATGTATGTTCTCCAGCTACAACTAGTCTTTTAAAGGACCTTAACTGGACCTGGAGTAAATATGTAAATGAAAAATGTCTCCATTGCCTAATACCTTACATAGTCCACTTGTATCAGAATCCAAGGAGAACATAAAAGCAGCAAACAGTTCGTGCTTAAAACTTGTCCGTGCTTAAAACTAATGGGAATTGTGATACTAAATGTTGAAGTAAACTACATTTACTTAATTTGTTGCTCATGTGAGAGCACAAAAACACAAAACTAGCTAAGCGACCTATTGAAAACTTGATAGCAGTCGTCGACGATCGGCGACGCATTTTTTTCACGATTTAACATGTTGGATTGTGGATGTCGGCAATCACAAGGATATCAAAGAAAATCTCCCGTGTGGCCATCCTTGCGATCCGACGCGACGCAATTTTTAAACAACAGTAAGTCAGATATGACAATAAGCCATAACATGTTATTTTCAAGAGCGTTTCAATCTTAGAAAAGATTAACTAAACTAGGAAAATTGTTACAATAGTGATTATATTTTATCTGGCAATGTACAATAGTGATGTGAGTTTTATTATGAAAAAGGCGTCATAATTGTGATGCAATTTAATTGATATATAATTTCAATATGAGTTCAATTCAAATTCAATTTGGATACAGTAACAATATACTGCCATGTACTATCAGGTAAACTCCAAAATAAATTCATACCTAAGTATACTTACCCAAACAAGAAAGTATATTTCACTTTAAGGGGTCACATCTCTGGTTCTACTGGATGAATCCAGATGAAATTTCAAATATATATAATTTAAGGTATTAGTCACAGCCTGTTTGCTTTTTCAAATAAATTCAAAATGAAACAAGAACATGACAGTACAAAATCCGTGCTAAAATAGACAGACACTATTCACACACTAAATATCGCGTATGACCACTACCTGCAGCCAACATTTTTAATACGTCGTGTCACCGACATAACCGATCGGTTGATGATTGCCTAAGGCAAGGCGTACCACTCCTTTATAAGATCCTGTCTTAATGCAGTGCAGTTTTTGGGGACATGTTGTCCCGATTGTGTGCCACGATCTAAATGGTTCTAGGAGTGCTTTTGTCGGGTGAGTGACCGTAAAAAAGGTGACCAGGGTAGCGTCTCGATGTTTGTATCAAAAAGATAGCATCAAACATCCGTGACATGAGGGCGGGTTTTTTCCTCGTATGAGGTTAACGTAACATATACGTGGGAACTTGGATGTTGAATAAGGTATCGTTGAAGCTATTGGCAGCAACGTTCCCTTCGATAACCACGAGTTTAGATCGCGATCCATACACTATTGAAATCTTGATCATAACCAAACTGCCGCTTTTTCGATCCACTTGTCGTAAACATGATCGCGAAGATCGTTCGTTTGACAGTGCCCCAGTAAACGCAAAAAAAAAACATCTGCGTGAAAGACATTGCTCTGCGACTCATGTGTTAACACCTTTCATAACCACTTGCGTCGCATTCCTTCATCACAACGATTCACCTTGTCCAAGTACACAGGATTTTGACATAGGAGGAGGTTATAGACTCGTTTGATAGACATTATGGTCATTTTACGTTGTCACGTTATGCGATAGTTATTGTTAATCGCGGTAATGTTGATAGAGACTACGTAATCATGATCATCTTTATAAATCCCAAAATCATATGAAAAATAGTCTTTTTTATTTTTGAAATTGAGCATTTCCGTTATATGCTCATTTTTAAATACCACATTTACGCTTGCCGGCCGCAGATTGTATGTTTAAACGAATAAAGACAAATAGGACAGGTGGGTTGTATTTTATTTTGCGCATCAATGTTAACCTTATTAAATATGATATTTTACATGTATGTATATTTATTAATGAAACACCAATACACATATTATACAAACTATACCTGTTCAATATTGTGATATAAACATAACAAAATAATTAAATGAAACGTAATTTTAAACTAATTATGAACACATTAACGTATTTGTAGGCTAGAGAAGCAAGAAACCGCCGAACATAAGACTCTGATAATGATTACAAATCGCTCGCAAAACATCGATAAAGTCTGAAACATGTTTAATTTGATAACAACAATACAATGGAATTAAAAATTAACTAAAAATGTATAGGAGGAGATGGGGCGGAGGCGGGTGTCCGAATTATTAGCGAACCAGAATGGATGCTTTTACAAAAAAAAATGAAAACGTATAATGTTTGTATGCGCTGATTGAAAGCTGCAGACGTGTTTTTGAACAAGGATAAATTTATATCGATTGAAAGATAACATTGTCTAGTTTACGAATTTGTATGTGTTTTAGAAATAAATTACACAATTTTAACAGTAATTAAGTGACTTTTACGGCTATTTTAGTTTGAAAAATGAAACATTCCTTGGTGTACTTGTTATTCGGATTATTATTTTCAAATATGTGCTTGGCAAACCGTGGAAAGCGGGGTGGTCGCAATAGACGGATAACTGTAATCGTTTCAATACTGATTACCGTATTGAAAAGAGAAACAATATAAACGATTCCAACTTGATTAAAGTGGTACTTTTGTCGAACTCTGTCCACAATATCGAGGTTTTGATATCGGATAGAATAAATAGGTCATCAGCTGATTTTGATAGGAGGAATGTAAACAATGAATCAGCTGATTTTGACAGGAACAATGTAAACACAGAATCAGCTGACTTTGACAGGAAAAATGTAAACAAAGAATCAGCTGATTATGACAGAGAACACCTCGTACATGTTGAAGTCAAGGATAAACAAGGGTTTACAAACACAAGTGTTTTGAATCTACACTCGGCTTGTAAAAAAGTTGATGTCATTTCGATTTTATTTCTGAAAATAATTGTGATATTGCGTTCTTAACTGAAACATGGGTTTCCGAGGATAACAATTCTATATGTCAGCAATTCACCCTTAAAGGATATTCTATCTATCACACTTCCCGCATTGGTAAAGCAGGCGGCGGCGTCGGAATCGTTACACGAAACGGTATAAAAACAACATATATAGAATTCGAAAAGTTCACGATTGTAAAAATGAACATATTACCTTGACCCCCTGGGCATATTTCAAAGGATTTTTTAAATGAGTTTACTCCTCAGGCATTGTACCTTGCAAAAATATAGGATATTATTTAATGGTGACTTTAATATCCACTTCGAAAACAAAAACAACACTGCTGTTTTGAAGTTTCGCAAGCTGATTAATGTCTTTGGTCTCATTCAACATGTCAAGAAGCCGACCCACACGTCCGGTCATCTCCACCGGACGCAGACCAGTTGTTCTCCGATCACTTCGCCGTCTGTTTTCGATACAGACTCCACGCACCTCGAAAAGATATGCATGTAACAATTGCCTGGATGCGCAGGTTTCTGAATACAATACCGTGTAACGTACTGCTCCGGACAAACACGCTCCTATCATAACGAATCAAATCAAGAGTTTTATAGCGAAACCTTGGTATGACGACGACGTGCACAAGGAAAAGAATGTAAGGCACAAACTGGAGAGAGCATGGTGGAACTGTCGTACTAGCGAAAACCTGGTTAGGTTTAAAACACAGACCAGCCTCGTAAATAAACTCATAGATTATAAAAAGATAACATTTTGCAACAACACAATTTGTGACCAATCCGGTGATCAAAAGGCCCTTTACGCTTTGGTTAGAAAATTAACCAATAAACATTCAGATGTGTTGTATTCCGAAGCAGCGAACAACGAGGAATTAGCTTAACAGTTTTCTACATTTTTTTAGGATAAAATCAACAAAATCAACTATTCATTAGCCAATAATGCAGCGGTAGAGCTACCTGACATCAAACCGCGAATAAAGCAATCCACCAACTCTGCATTTCCAACTATATCAGTTGAAGAAGTCAAGAAACACATTGCCAAATCGCCATCCAAATCTTGTGTCCTAGATCCCGTCCCTACATATTTGCTAAAGGAATGCATGGATGAAGTATTCCACATCATTACTGACTTTGTGAATAAGTCGCTCTCTACGGGACATACGCCAGAATGTCTTAAAGAAGCACTCATAACACCAATACCAAAGAAAGCCAACATTGCAGAATTCAAGAACTTCAGGCCAATTTCAAATCTTCCTTTTATTTCTTAATCAATTGTGCGCTTTGCAGTTGTAAAACTCACAGAATATTGTGCCAAAAATGAATTGGATGATAAATATCAATAGCGTACCGCAAGCATCATAGCTGTGAAACTGCCTTACTCCAGGTCACCATTATAACTCTTTTGGACTTATCTGCAGCATTTGACACTATACCGCATGATAAATTCCTACGACGTCTCGAAGACGGGTAGTGTACGGGTAGTGCTAAATATTCGCAAATATGACCACATCACCGAAGGTCTTAAAACCCTACATTGGCTCCCAATAAGATCTCGCATTGTGTTCAAGATAGCCGTGATAACTTTAAGGTTCTTCGTTCAGATCAACCAAAATATCTCAGAGACTTACTGATTGAACACAAGCAAACTCTGGATTATTGCTAAAAGTGCCTAATTCGAACTTTAAGTCCGCAGGAGATTGATCCTTTGCTGTATCGGCGCCAACCATATGGAACTTTTTACCAGACTCTATCAAAAGTGTAAAGCGAGTTGAAGAATTCAAACGGGCATTGAAAACCCAATTGGCATATATCTGTAATTATGTCATTTTTTATCGTAATTCTAGTCATAACGCAGCTATTTTTAATGTTTTATAGTATTTTATTATTATATAGTTAGCTTAATCATGTTAGGGTTCATGAGTATCTTATATCATATTCCTTGTTAAGCGCTTGGAGCAATTGTTGAACAGGCGCTATATAAATGTTTGTTTATTACTATTATTATGACCGCATGTTGATACGCGCATAGATTTACTCCAGACAAAGGGGGAGTCTGGATTACCACGCATCCAATCAGCGCCCGCATCATAAACCGTGTTTCTCCTATCACAAGAAGAAACTGTCGTTTATGCTGTATCCTCATGTTCGAATAGGAAAGAAACACCTGTTGTAGTTATCAAAATGTTGAATTTGATCACATAAATAAACATATCTAGGAAATGAAGTTAATTTTTAAAAATAATTTTCATTACAAAATCACAGTTAAAATCATCTATCATTTCGATTTTATGTTCAAGAGGTGTTCCTTAATTTTCCAAGCTAGAATTTATTTAAAAGCATTTTCGAAGCTAGCTGATGCTGATGTTTAACACCTTTATTGTAGAACCGCTTATGTGGCACCTTTCTTCAACGGATCTCATATGCTCCAAAGTGGCATGGCTATTACGATAAACTCAATGAATCAAAAACGACTATATTACTTCACTTACAATGAACCAGTCAAGTATTTTGGCCAAGTATTAATGACGTCACATTGTCTCATTTAGTAAATTGTTTGGCAAGGACAATACTTCTCGAACTTTTCCTATAACAGTTACAGTTCGATATAATAAATAACCTCGGGTGAAGAGAGGGGGCAGTAAATAAGTAAAACATGCAACATTTGTATCGTAAGGCAGGTACATGTTGAAGAATAATAATAAGATTATCTGCCAAAATCATACGATATGAAATGACTAAACTTTTTATGGAATACTGTAAGTTATGTATCATTGGGTTGAAACTGCTGACAATGTCGGGGTGATATACATACTGTAGAAGAGCAACCCATCGAAATATTTGAGAAAAAAGTAAAATCGTCCTTAAACGACCCCACGTTACTTAATGACGTCCTAATTCATTCCCCTACTGAGCCTGTATGAAAGTTTGCCGGACGTAATTTTTAGACTTTGCATCGCTTTTAATATTGGGCATCGAAAGGACGTTCGTTAAAAGCTTCCGCTAAGACCATTAATACGAAGTTCTAAACTTATCCGTGTTGGGACGATTTAAGGACAACCTTTTTATCGTAAATACTATTGCGGTTTAAAAGAAAAGTACAAGCAAGTGCCATTAATTTCGAATTAATGATTGTCATTATGCAATATGAAAACTAAGACATTATTAAAACAAAGTATTCATCAAACTGCATAAACATCCAAGCAAGAGCTTGTTTTCAACATTTGCAAGCCAGCGGATATTGGGAAGGCAACAGCCATTTTGGGGAACAGCTCGAGTGGTGCTGTTAATTGTATATTGTGAAATGGGTTTGCATAACAAACGCATTTAAAATCAAGTCGATCATGTTTGAAGTCCCCATTTTGTTCACAGTTGCGTAATTAACCCACGTTGACAAACTTTTTTACGGTTAGACAGCGCTGTTATTTTCTCAATGGTGTTATTTTCACTTCTTAAGTTTAAGTTTATAAGGTGTATAAGGTCATTCTTTTATTATTGATGGATCACACTGAATCAATGAAATATATATATATAACGCACTTTTGATACATGCTTGAGCTATTAAGATTTTATTTGACAATTTAAAGTAAGATTTTGTTACAAAAACAATTGAGCGATATCATTTTGCGGTTTTGGTCATACTTGACGTACATAATATCTAACTCTTTATAGAGTATTAGGGTATTTTCCCCTTATGTTTTACTTCATTATTTTATATTTTACTTTTAACTTATGAAAAAACTTAAGCTCGCTTATTTAATGATATATTTCTATCATGCCCAATAATCTTTCGGTCGAGATACATCTTTATTGTGTTAAAATGATTCCATACACAAGTTTAGTACACTGTCGAGATAATGTTTGCTTTATCTTCAGATCAATTATTGTTTGGGCATGATTGCGTTTTCTCAATGATAAGTCTTCGATTTCGAGAGAGCAAAACACTCATCCTCTATATAAATATATATATGTCCTTCTATTTTTATCAACTAAGTTGTTTCCAGAGTTATTATGCCATTCAATGCATAATTCCCACAGTGAATTACATGATATATTACGCATTTTAGCTTATACAAACAAGAATTTGTAGGTACATAATGGATTTCAATACTAACTATTAAAATATAAAATCTATGTCTATTTATATTATAATTCAGGAAACGATATCAAACAACATAAATTAAGGTAGGAAAATTTATATAATAACAAATTTATAGATGAGATAGAATTTGATATACTTACACATTGATTGTTGGTTCATTTAATGATTCAAATAATGACAATGAACGCACATTTTCGTAGTTTATAGTGACGTTGCATTACAGATCAATCAAAATAAATTATAATTGGGGGTTACATGTAGTTGACATACGTCCAACTTTATTTGAATATTTTAAAAGTTATTCTGACACATCTGATATAAATGAAATATGTGGTTTCGCTGAATGGTTCATGTTTGGTATTCCAAATTGTTATTCGAATCCATCGTTCATGTTCATGCTTGCAATTCATTTATAGAAATAAACAGTCCTTTTTCAATGAAACCTGCAAAACTATATGTATTATATGAGAGAAAGAGACGAAGAGGACACGTCAAATTATTCATTTTTATATAGGTTTAAGATCTAAATTAAATTTCTGACACATAGATTGATTTAATAAAGTTTTAGCGTTGATTTTGTGATAATAAAGTTGCCATATTAGACGAGTTTAAGAAAGAGAGGAAGGACCACGACCCTAAATTCCAGTTTAAAGTTACAATAAATTGAGCATAATAAAAAATTGAGTTTTTATGAAGCCTTGGCTAAATGGTTACGACAGGTTTTGTCTTTTCAAATACCAAGCAAATAAAGCACGGGAACAAGTCCACAAGAAATTGACTATAGCATAAGCATCTAAATCGTCGTAGTAATTGTCACTCGACAATATAAAAGCATATTTTTAGTCTAAATCATTTAACTTCGAATAATTTTGATATTGTGTAACGAGTTTACCTTTTTGTGCTACATCAGACAGTGATAATCTTTGGAGCTAATAACAAATATAAATGAGACATCAAATGATTAACATATTACGTTGTATCCGCAAAATTTGTCCAGCTGAATACATCGGACATTCTTTCTCTGAAACGCCAACCCATTGTAACTCGTGAACTAAAGGTCATTTTTATGAATGTGACGTGGTGTCTTATTTTATTTGACATCTTTCAATTAGGCTTAACGAACCTTTGAAGCAAAATTACGTTTCATAACGGTAATGTTTTTGCAAGTAAGTCTTTCAGGCTCATTGTGTCAGTCAAATTGGCACGCATCCATTTATTTGTCATGTTTTATTTAGCACACTTACATTAGGCGTAACGAGCCTTAGAAGAAAAAAATCACGCTTCAAAACGTTAGTGTTTCTATACTGAGTTAGTCACCCTTGATAATTTGGAAAAGGTATAAAACTATATTTTTAAAATATTTTCCCCGAACATAATGATTCGTATTCTAATATTTACTTGATCAATGATATTTTTATCCATTATGCCCTTGAACAATGCGTACTTATTTTTTTTCATGTTCAAAAGTATCTGCACAACAGAAAATTTTTGAACTTGAGAGTTTAGGTGAAATGATAAAACAAGTGCAATGTATTGATATGATAATAGCTAAGTCGCATTAAAAAGACGCATTGTTTCTTTAAGGTTGTATTTAAAGTTATGGCTAAAATTTAGAATTCCCCACACAATAAAAAAAAAAGTTCAGACAAAGGAGGTGATGCGGTTACTGGTGTTCCACAAAGTGTAGACAGGTGGAAAGGTGTAAATTGAATGGAAATATGGAATGGGTTCATCAACATCGTTCATCAACATCGTTTGATTGTGAAATATGTGTTAGCAACATCAAATAGTGCTTATTATTAGCATTTATACATGAGCGAGTGAATAGGCGTGATTCCCATAGTTTGATTGCATATGTAAGAACTTGATTAATAGGGGCATTGATGAAATACCATAAACTATGTTTTATCTGTACCGACCTGTCTACCTGCCCACCTGTCTACCTGTCCACCTGTCTACCTGCCGACCAAGTACATGTTTAAATTTGTATTTGCGAAACTTTCAATGGGCCGACCTGTCTACCTGTCCAACCGTCTACCTGTCTACCCCCCGACCATGTACATGTTGAAATATGTATTTACAAAACTGTCAATGTGCCGACCTGTCTACATGTCTACCTGTCTACCTTTCTACCTGTCCAACATGAACATATAAAAGTCAAAATATGTATTTACAATACTTGTCATGTGCCTATCTGTCTACATGTCAACCAAAGATGATTCTTTTTTTGTTCTTAAATATCTATAAAAAATAGTTTGTCTAAGTTTCAATATTCTTGCGCGTTAGTGTGTGGGGAATTCTAAAGGCGTTCCAACGTTATTGGTGCTTAACACATAGCTGTACAGCCATAATATTCAATAGTGATCCAGTTTGTAAAGTTAAACATAATTCAGATTTATTAATAGATGAATTGACATGACAATTATTATCATTTTTTGCTAAAATTTGACAGAGTGATGGACGAACAGAGGCAGAAGATTAATGAATGTATCACAGAAGAGGGCACTGCAATCAAGCAGATGCAAAGTGCTCTTAAGTACACAGATGATACCTTATCGCCGTCAGATGGTGCACCGCTGATGAAAGAACTACAATCAAATCTTCAGAGTGAAACAATTCAAAGTAAAGAGAATGCCCCCGAGCTGCCGGCATTTCTGGTTCCAGCATTTGAAGACGTCAAGTCGGGACGCGGTACTATTTCAACAAATATATATGCTTCTCCCATGGTACATAGTCGAGTTCAAGCTATGGACTTCAGTGAGCTGTTCCAAAAAGCAAACATGATAAAAACAATTGATATCGATATGAAACGAGAAGCAAAAGGATATCGAATCGCGAACGGATTCAATAAAGTGTTAGTTTGCTTTTGGGACATAACATCCATTCTGTTATATAGCGACGATGGTAATTTTATCACTGACTTTTCAATGAAAGATGCTGGAAGGTCATTCTCAGCAACTTTCCTGGACAGAGAAAGAATATGTTGCTGTGGAGACAACGGCATATTTATTCGTAATCTTCAAACACAAACAACAGAACAAATATCAGAAGGAAAATACAGCGACGTTTTCTATTTCAATACCACATTGTATGCACTCCGCTACGACACTGGTACCATTTGGATAGCACAACACAAGGACGGCAACTGGAAAACCAACAGCCGCAGCATCGAGATCGGCCTTGGAACACTGAATTCTTCTTCAACATTTGTTGCCACGTCCTCTTCCATCTATGTTTGTGATTGCAAAGTCAACGTATTCGAATTCAGCCTTGATGGAATCAAACTTAATACTCTTGATGTTGGTTTAAGTTTTCCTACAATAGCGGCAGTGAACGAGACAGGCGACGTGTTGCTTACCAGTCTCCAAGGCAATATCAATCAGGTGCATATCGCCTCTACTAACAAGCAGCCCAGCACCTGCACTGTTCCTGGTCTCACTTCTTTTCAGGATGTTGTGTTTCAGGATCACAAACGATTTTGGGTGCTTGATTGCGTGTCAATAGCCAAAGGAACATACAGATTGATTAAATATGTCATTGATTAATACATATGAGGCTAAGACCTGAGCAAAAGATAATAAAAGATATGAATACATATAATTATTAGAAACGAATAAAATATTTGCAATTTCGTGTATATTGAATATAGAATTAAGTTTATATATCCTAAACCATATAATTTGTGAGTAATCAAACTAATTCCGCATCTTTCAAATGTTGCAATGTCACTAACTAATAATGCTTATATTCTAAACGAGTTGTTTATTATAATTTCAGGCTTTCAATATACACATTATCATTTAATTTAGGTAGGTCAAAACTACCCAAAAAATTCCAGAATCGCCTTCACATATGAAACTTCAAACTTGCAAAAAAACCTATTGTGCATTGAAGTAAAGCCGTTACCTCGAAAATAATGTGGATAATATATGTATTCTGCCTACAGTTATAAACACAGTGTTCCGTTCCATAGGTTATGAAAGAAGAGAAATTGTTAGAATAAGCAAACAAAACTGGCTGTTGGTAATGTGAGGTTGATAATACACAGTTGCATCTCACATAGTGTTTATGAATATTTCCATTTTAGTTAAATAATATCTTTTTAATGTATTGCTTGACTTTGTTATATATTACATAATGAAAACATGTGCTTACACATCTTGTTATTTCATAAAATATTAATATATTTTACAACGATATCTATTTAAACTAATATTATATTTTCATGAATAGACCTTACTATAGACAAAATGCCAGTCAATAATGTTATGATCAACATTCTCCATATATTTTCTCGACAGATATGCATCCAACAATATTACGACGCATAAGTCACATAATTGCAATAAACATAATTCTGTACAAATCATGTACAATATCATAAATCATTGAAATAATCAGCGAATACAATTTTCTATAGTGTGATGATTATTCATATCATCCGAATTATAAAAAAGACAGACACTAACAGTTAAATGCTAAAAACCTATGGCACGATGACTTAATCTAGTTCTCGTGCCAACGTAATTCCCATACAGATACGGCACATTTTTAATGAATAAACTATCACCAGTGAAGCTGATCAAGTAATTTTAAACTATTATAATCCTCTTAAGATAAAACTAAGATATTAATAAAAACAATTATTTACAGAGACTTTTCCGGATAAAATAAAATAAAATACTGTAACTCATTTGATGGAATTACAGCAATTTATCAATATTATAAATTGCTGGATAATCGTCCTCGTTGGTATGTACATAAAGTGACGTTAGAATTCATTATATATTTTATGTCTTGAAACTTGGCCAATAGAATGTAATCTATAACTTAAAGGAATGCTGTTTTGTGCAATGTTTGACACAAAACATTAGATTCTATACTAGTTTTATTAACTTTTAGACGAACATAAACAATTGTAGAGTATCTTTTTCTGCTGGCAATAAGTGCGGGCAAAGATATGTTTGTATTCTTATCTCGTCAAAATTCAAAACAGTTCAAAAGTCATTTGCACTGAAAGAAACAATTAAAGGAACTATTTCTTAATATAAATTGTTTATCGAGCAGTTCCGACATCTGGTGTATGGCAAACGTTAAACGAGAAGCAAGGCTGGATAATCACACGCCATGACATAATTGATAAAAGATAATTGGAATATTATTGATAATCAAGGTTTTCTGGATTAAGGTTTTGTTATGTTTTATTGCTTCATCTAAGAAACATACGTGTTGATAAACAGAATATGCAAATGCATTTTAGTTGTTTGGTTAATATACAAATACACATGCATGCATTCTTGTATCATCCGTTTCCATATATTATGTCTATCCAACATTAAAGGAGGGCACAACTGGACATTTCCAAATTCATGAACTCCACCTATCTCTCCTTTAGAATTGAGCTCACAAATAGCTAGGCCATTATCTTTACTCTGCATTTCCCAGTAAGACAAAATGACGCAAGTGCCCGAGCGGCATGATATAATGGTACTTCTTTAGAACAAAAAATGTCAGAAAGCAAAAAAAAAAAAAAAAAAAAAAACTTGTGTTATTTCAGTTTAAAATTCTACATGAAAAATTGAAAAGTAAACTACTAACTGAATAAAGGCCACTATCAGACGCCATTTAAAAAGAGAGTGTTGAATATTATAACAAAAATGGCTTCACAATGTAAAAATTGTAGTTCAATTAACAACATCATTGGGAGGACATTTATAGCACCTCCAAGAGACCATGCATTTTTCGATTTAATGGCAGATGGCATCAATAAATGTACTTTTTAAGAATAAAAAATGTCAGAAAGGAAAAACCCTTGTGTTATTTTAGTCTTAAATTCTAAATGAAAATATTGAAAAGTAAACTACTAACTGAATAAAAGCCACTATCAGACGCCATTTAAAAAGAGAGTGTTGAATGTAACAACAAAAATGGCTCCACAATGTAAAAATTGTAGTTCAATTAACAACATCATTGGGAGGACATTTATAGCAGATCCAAGAGACCAAGCATTTCTCGATTTAACGGCAGATGGCATCAATAAATTGATTTTGATCGCAAAGCGGAGATTTCGTTGTTTTCTTTAATTTATTGTAAAATATTTAAATAAATTCATTGTCGCTCGAAGCGATTTCATAAGTTTGCGGTTACATAGCAGCGATTCTCAAAACAAAAACAGTTATGCTCTATATGTCTTTGCATGAATTAGTGGTTGTTTGGCCAGTGTTTGGCATTTGTCGCTCGTTGCGATTCACTTCCTGAGTGATTATTTTTAACGCAGGCTTCGATTTCTATCAGCGATAATGAATATTGAAAGGAACAATATCACATTGACTATTGAATATGAATTGAATGATTCATGTTGATTCTACAAAATAATGGAAACATAGATAAATGTTGACTTCTGTGTCTATGCTAAAATTGTCAGAGTGTGTATGCTTTTGTGAACATTGTGAACATATCACCCGTTGAACAAACACGTAGAGAACTCTAGTGTTAAACACATTGTTTCTCTGCTTTATTTATTTAGACTCTGTAGAACTATATACAAAACTCTGATACAAGAGTTCTTTATATTGTACTGATTCGTAACATATTCACATAATTAATGGTCAATACTGGTCATGTCAAATTTGAAATTGGAAAAATGAGAAAGCTGCAAAAACAATATTGGATAATAAAGCAACAAATAGAATGAATTAAGATAAAAAGAGAAAAAATGATACATATTATTGAAAATCATCCGATTTGAACAATCCAAAGTTAACTGTCATAATATTGTTATTATTGTGTATAGGACCTAACAATAAAATAGTAGCAAATTGATTAGGATTGGAAGGTATTATCGGTAAATATATTCTAAACTTTTCTCATCCTGTTCGAGTTCTCTAAATAGCGACATGAAACATCCTATTTGTTTTTTATTCTTTAATGGGCTCTATAGGATGAATATATACTATCCGCCAAAAGAAAGTATAATCCTAATTTGGTGAAAATCTTCGCGAGTTCTCAATATTCTTGATTGAAATTTTCACCATTGTCATTAAATGTAGCTTTCTATCCAATTCTATAGTTTCATGTCAATAGATTAATGGTTAATGTGCTAACTTTGAGTAGGGGTCAACACCTTATTTTTAAGTGGAAATCGGTTATGCTTATTCTGATTATAATTTGAGACTGTAGGCTTAAGAGTGTAACGTTTATGCCCGTTTTCCAAATTTATTTCCAATTCTACAAAACACACATAGTCACTTCACGCACCCATCAGCATTATTGTGATCAGGCTATGGGGATGCTGAAGACCGGTAATTCTGTAAGAACACTAGTAAGCCACTTGTAATTGTTAAAAGCTATATTTTATTGTTTGCAACATCACAATTAATTCATAGGGAGTAACACGGATAGACAAAAGAGTCGGCGGTGCAAGTTAGAAATGTCGAATCGGGATCGAGAGATCCAGATGTTATACATGTGTAGCCGGTTTCGCCGTGAGGCGGTCAAAGCGACTGAATCACTAGACCCGACAAATAGTCGGATTAGTCAAAAAACGTTTAAACGACGTTTGCGCGGAAACGGATAGCGCCTTACGCAGAACGTACTTTCGAAACCGCGAAGTCGGCATCGACGATACCATTTTGCAAACAAGTATAGCCTTATTGATATGAAACCTCTCGCATGGCGCCCTTTGACATTTAGCGTCGAGCCCATTTTCAACTGAACCACTCATATGGCCACCAAGGGGCGTGCAGGGGCTTCGGAGATCATTTTGTAGCTTGTTCTTTAAACTAAGTTGACCGCTTCTGGGAAGGTTCTGTTATGGTTTGAGGTGTCATGCGATACGGCTAGAAGCATTAGCTACGGCGTATCGACGAAAACCTAACGACCAATCGTTATGTTGACCCGTATATTCATGACTTTACCGTTAACTGCCATTTATGCACGGCAACAGGCTGAGGGCAGTCGTCTTTAACATTTCAGAAATTCTAAACCCATGATGATAATCGATATTTTGAAAAAGAAAAATTATGAAATAATATGCTCTGTAAATTGCAATATGATCGAATAAATAATGATACTAAAATTATGTGTTTGAAATAAGATTATACTTTCTTTTGGCGGCTAGTATAACATTGTCTGTTCATTTAGTGGAATCATTCAATGTTTTATCAATGCTGCAATAGAACTTAAAGAATCATTTGGGCTTTGATAACATCTTCTTTTATAAATAAATTATGGTAGATGTAGTGTAAAGGAAGTGTTATTTGTGGAATATCAAACAACAAATTTGCCTTTGTTTAAGTACGTTTAATATGTATTAATAAATCAATCAACATACAAGTATTGGTACATCTTATAATAGCTGAAGGTTTACAAAATTCTACACAACATAACTCCACTGCCAAATTGTATTCAAATTTCAAATAAGAATTAAAGACCTTAATCGCTAGTTAATGTAATCGTAAATCTAATAGAAATCACAACTTGCGATTTAATGAAACCGCTCCCTAAGGACTAATTATCTCAAAATGCACATTCTGAGCTCTTTACATGCGCTATGAAAACCACAGGTGAGTGCAACCGCTCCCTTAAACGGCTTAAGGATTGAGATCTTCAGCATGACGGTACTAAAATCTCTATACAAAGTACCTTAAGGCCGCGGTTACACAGAATGAGCTGTTTTTCACGTCAGGGATTAGTCCTCTATTTTAATCTCAATTAGTCCTCTATTTTCTTTATAAAAACTCGTGTCAAACAAAGCAGTAACTTTTTTTCACGTGAGCTTTTTTTAGTCAAAAGTGGTTACACTGCGTTTTAGCACGGAAATCTTACTATAACATAGAGAAAAAAGTCAGCGGGAAAAACTGCTAGCGGGGAAAAAAGCGACTTTTTTAAACGCGACTTTTACAATAATGAACTTCATTTGAGTTTGTTTGGCACCATGCATGTCACTAAACTCCTTTTGAAATACTGGAGGGAAACGGGAGAAAATTTCGATTTTTAAGCCTTTTTGCTTTTTTTCACGTCAGTGTAACCACTGAAAAAGCTAGCGTGAAAAACTGCTAACGTGTTAAAACGCTCTGTGTAACCTCGGCCTAACTCGGCATGGAGAAAACAAGCAAATGAAAAATATGTTCGTCATTGCCCAATCCCTAACATCGTCTGCTCGTATCAGAAATCAAAAGGGGAAATGAAAGAAGTAAAGAGTCAGACGACATGTCTCTAACCCTTGTCCGTATTTGGAACTTATGGAAGTTATGATACTAAATGTTAAAGAAAACTACATTTACTTGATTCGTTATTCATGTGTACAAACACACAACTGGCTAAGCGATATTTTGAAAAAAAAAACTTGATTGCAATTGCTGGTGCCTAGGCAATAACCTAACATTTTATTACATACTCAAAGTGAAAAACAGAAAAAAGTCGTATGGAATCGTCGTCTCGTTTTCGTTTTTACCACATGGTGGCAACTACGCTAATTTGATATATTTTTATATCATTATTTGTGAACTTGAACGGTATAAGAATTGACTCCAGGTCCATCTAACTGTTTGCAAAACAATATACTAATTATGCACTACGCTTCATGTTGGTTCCTTTTTTACCTTACTAAATGCGTCGCTGTGGAGCAATGGGGAGAGCCTCGACTCCGCTTCGGTTGAAGACCAGGGGACACGTCTTGATAAAAAACCATGCTATCTTGCGTGCTACTATCATTTATTATAAAAGATGTATTGGTCATTGTGCGTTGTTACGTTAAGCGAAAGTTACTGTTGATCGCGATGAAGTCGATAAGACTTCTTCAAAATGATCATCTTCATTAAATATCCAAGTCATATGAAAAATAGTATTTTTGTATAAGAAATTGAGTATTTCCGTTATACGCTCATGTATAAATACCCACACTTTATGCAAATTTTTTGTTCTTTTTTTTTTAAAATGGGTTTGAAGAAAAAATAGAATCACAAATCTCCATCATTTATACGTGACTTTGTATTTCTAAGTTGAGGGCGACTCATACTTCAAAACATATTACGGGACGTTAAAATTGTTAACCAACTTTATTCTCTTTCTGTAAACAAACGTTGCTATACGTATTCATAAAGCCATGTTCGAGTATAAATCTCAAAATGTTGAGCATCATCAAATGATCAAATATATTTATACATAAGAAATTAAGCTAATTCAAAATATTACATTTCCATTACTAAATCGCAGTTTCAATCATATATTATTTTGAAATTATGTTCAAGAAGTATTGCTTAAATTTCCAAGCTAGAATTTATTTAATACATTTTTGAAGAGCACCTCACGAGTTGTTCTCCAAAAAAGGTGTTCCCCACCAAATTCCAGCTGGCTTTTTGCAAAATTTTAATGTTCAAAACACATTATTTTGTTGTTTTTCGTATTAGTAATGTTGTTTAAAGGTGATTTAACAACTTTTTGAAAAATGTGTCGTGGGGTGCCCTTCATTTTTCGAAGTAAGATGGGATATGATGGTGAACACCTTTTTTGTAGAACCGCTTATGTGGCACCGTTCTTCAACGGATATCATATGTTCCAATTAAAGTAACATTGCTTATTTGATAAACTCAGTGAATCAAAAGCAATCGTAGTACTTTGCTTACAATGAACCACTCAAGGTTTTTTGGCCAAGTATTAATGACGTCACAATGTCTCATTTAGTTAATCGTTTGGCAAGGAATCTACTTCTCGAACTTATCTAATAACAGTTACAGTTCTATATAAAAAATTAACCTTGGGTGAAGGGAGGGGACAGTAAATTAATTTGTTAACGGCCATGCTCAATACCATGTAACGATTGTTTCGCAAGAAAGGTGCATGCTGATCAAAAGATTTCTTTCTTCAGAGGACATATTTGGCAAAAATAACATTATCTGAAAACATCGTAAGATTTGAAATGACTAATCCATTTGAATAATAGTTTAAGTTAATGCACGTTCACCCGAAACCGACACTTAAAAAGCTCGAAAGCATGTTTGTTATGTTTTATATCAATTTGACTTGATATCACAATATTAATATTAATATCACAACCTTATTCCTGATCATGATTTGGTGTATTCCGTAAAGGAGTGAGACGTTAAAAATAAAATCTGATTTATTTGAATTCGAATGACCAATACAGGTTTTTTTCTTCAAATTGTCACTAACTTTGGATGGGGCCACTTCTATATTTCGGTTAATCACTTTTAAGCAGCACCATAGTCTTCTTATCTTTATAAATTATATTGCATGGTATATCCCATCACTCGATTAAACCTTTATGGTCTGTTGTACTTCGCAGTGTCAGGCTAAAGCCGCGCTTGGGCATTTCATAAAAATAGGCGATTCTTATGAGTTCGTTTATGTTTGTCAGCATTTATTGGCGAATATAATTAATATTTATGAGCTTGATAATGATCATTTCTTACTAAATTTGTTTAAAATAAACCAATGCTCATTAGGTACTAGCGCTAGTCACCTCAGGGTGTAACCGATCATTAATCTTTCAGCTCCAATATTCGAATCGCATACCATGTGCTGTGTGTGTACATTCTACGTTGTAAAACAACGATCGTTTGCAAATAAAACGATGGATTCGTTAGATAATGGTAATATATGACGTGTGGAAACAATATTTAAAAAAGAGACTGAAGCGTTTTCATATCAATAGGCCAACAATGGTTTTATATAATGTTGGTTCACATTAACCATATTTGACTTGCCATCTCTAATACGATAGCATCTAGGTGTACCCTGCAAAAGAGCCCTATCGTAATGATTGATTTTTATGTATATCTAAATACAGTGCACTAAGAAAAAGGGTTGAGATTGAATCTTAGGAATGGATAGTTGAGTGGTCATCTTCATGTATAAGGAGAACTTGTATTAATATAAATTAAAAAAGATATTGTTCCCATGCCCCAAACATATAGAGGTATGTCCAAGGATTGGTAATGTTCGAATGGGTTCAAACTGTTCAAACGTTCAAAGTTGAAATATGCATATATGATATAATAATGATATCTTAGATTTCATTTATGGAGAGCTATTTA
>LQRL01049242.1:0-10234 GCA_001703475.1 Hydroides elegans | reverse complement strand
TCCCGATTTAACGCGAATATCTTATTAAACTATATATAGATATTCGAGACTTCTTGGTATCTTTAAGTCTCGACAAACATCATAAACATATTTATTTATTCAAATTAGTGTTTTAATATAGACAGCTTAGACATGTTTTTGTTTTGATCCAGATTTCTTTGTATTCGATTGACTTGTTTTCTACTCTTCTGGACAAATACTCATTAATATATTCATACATATTCAAATTTGAAAACATAAGTATATAGACATCCTTTCTATTTATTATGTTTTTAAACATATTGTCATGAAATGGGGTCTAACCAGCTAGGGTTTTCAACATGTATTTTATGTTTCAAAACAGATACCTCAGTTCATCGACATTTATCTTCGACCAATTACAAACATCCCTTACTAAATATAGTTCATATCCTTCACACACGTTAGTCCGCAGATAACGATACTACCAAATAAATATACTTTATATCAAATCAGCCCATAAACTTAAGTTTCTCAATCCCAGCGCTGATCCAGAGGCACCTGGTATGAAAAAACAATTTCGGAAAAGGAGGGGGATGGGGATAGGGATAGGGAGGGGGGCCGTGGCGTAGGGGTAATTGGGATGGTTTTGGGTCTCGCCACAAGTGTCCAGGCGCGGGTCTCTAAATCTGCAATTGTTCAGGCCTATTACATCGGCTTTATGATCTTCCACATATTATTCAATTAACTCATAATGGAAACTATGTCAAAATAGCAATTGTTCAGGCCTATTGCATCGGCTTTATGACCTTCCACATATTATTCAATTAACTCATAATGGAAACTAGTATAGGTTATTCGTTTTACGAGGGCGGTATGAGAATTACTAACTTGCGAGACGAAGTCGAGCAGGTGTAATTCGAAGATAGCCCGAGTTAAAACGAATAACCGGCTTATTTCCAGGTTTCTTTAGAAATTGAAGGGCCCCCTAATGAACTTTTATTTAATCCTGTCACATGTAATTGACTTATTTGATTAAGAATTCATTTCTACTTGAAAAATAAGCAAATCATAATCTCTTTAACAAATTAATCCATTGGTGTCAAGATTGGTTCAGGAGTAATCATTAATATGCTTTTCCTAGTCAGGACGGTCCGCTTCTAAGCAAGTTAGTTATTTATTTATTGACCCTAAGATTTCTCAAGAACCGGGGAATAATGTCAAAATAGCAATTGTTCAGGCCTATTACATCGGCTTTATGACCTTCCACATATTATTCAATTAACTCATAATTAGTATAATTATAATGACAATTGTATATAATAAAATCATAATAATCAATGACCGCAGGTTCGAATCAGAGCAATGACATCGCATTTTGTTGAATAATCGAAATACCGGAATTCCCCTTTGCGCTATTTATAGACCCCTTGTGATCCCCCCCCCCCAATATTTAGAACATTATATAAAACAAAGGGAAATCCGGTAACAATCAATGACCCGTCCTATAGAAAGTGATCTATTGTTCCTCATTCAGTTACTCAATATTTTTGAGTCACATACGGAATTAATGGAAACTATGTCAAAATAGTCATTGACCTAGTACCATGAATGGTGTGCATGGAGGAGATTTGGTAGAACAAAAGGGACCCTATCGGAAGGACCCCAAATCTTCAACTCCCTTCACCCCAACGTCGAGAGGCCGTTCTAATTTGGGTATATGTGAGGGTTTTCCGAACGTAATGTCTGAGCGTAACTTATCGCCGCTTCTTTGGAATCATATGTTATGTGAGCGATTAAACAGTCCCTGTTCCGGATGTAGAGAATAACGGAACCACGAAAACCAGTAAACTCACCTAGCCAACCCCTCGTTCTGGATATTGCCCCAAAGAAAACATAATGAACATGCAGAGTTTAAATATATTTGTTATCATATTGTATTACATAATGACATTACTTAAGCTAAGATGTGGAACATAAACTGTCTTGTTCAACTCATAACCTCGTCAATGCGAAAACTAGAACTCGGGTGATCAATAAACAGGTGCCTCTAGACACTGATGGTTCTGGATTACAAAATCCAATGTCTGAGCATATATGAAAGTGGAAACGAAGTGCTAAACTGACAAAGAAATAGTCAATATAAGATAAAGACCTACTTTGAGTAGGAAGTCTCGATGATTAATCTAGATCATACAAACTCACTAAGCATAATGTGTTCTTATGTCATAGAAGCAGTTTTTATAGTATTTAAAAGTCACTGTCCTTACAGACTCCTTGAATACAGGTTTTGAAGTTTGAGCAATCGTCCTAAAGTTAATACCTCAGAGTATTAAACATATTAAAAAAATATTAAGAAGATATTAAGAAGATATTAAGAGGGCCATGCACCTTAAACGTTCTTTCATCGTGCTTCGTGATTCAAATGGTTATATTTGATAAATATTATCAATTAGTAATTGTAATTCAATCTGTCAATTAAGAGTCTGATGATGATAAAGCATTTAAAATATAACAAAAAAGCAGGCAGAATGACTTTGCATTTCGATCAAAACAATAATTGTCATTATCTTTCGAATTCACGTTATACTTTTAAAATGGACTTATCAAAATAATATTATCATATATTAAGTGCATATGGATGTCTATTGGTATTCACTCAATATTGTATTACCTATATAACGTCAGAGGTTAAAGACAGAGCTTAGAAGTATCGATCAGGACAATTCACATTAAAGACAACTCACCAATATAACAATTGTTAAACTCAATTCGTGGACAACTCTCCCGAGGTTTTGGTCAACTCATCTAATTATTTTGGATGATTCAACCAATAATTCTCGTCAATTCAATATACATAGGCAATATTGTTATATGGCAATATCTAATTGCCGTAAATGTTCAATGGTAACGTAATATAACTAAGGTATAGTGTAGCCATGGACCAGTAGAATATTCTAAATACACTGCGACAATATCGCCAATAAAATAATGCGAATGCAACTCAATCTGATATCTTTGCGTTTGTTTTTTTTTTTCAGAAAATTCAGATATCTAATGACTGAATGTCTCTTTATCCATTTCGAGAGAACGTGAACTTGACTTCACGTGTTATCCTAAGCGGCCCTCTTTGTCCAGAGATTGTACTCAATAGTGTTTGCTTGCATTTATGTAACACTCTCAACCGATCACACTCATTCAACTGTAGTGGATCCCTGGTTTTAAGGGGCTTAAGGGCAATTGGATTCCATTTAAAGAATTGCACTCGCCAAAAACGATTTTCAGGGAATGAAAAGCCATAATGCAAAAATGTGTATAATTATGGGATTGTCGTTTATATTTAGATACTTGCTTTTCTTATTATGGGCTGTAGATAAAAATGATATAATCTTATATCGGCTGTTCGCGGAAAATAATTTTATCATGTTTAAATTTGGCTTTCGATCTTTGAGAAAAAAAACTAATGTTCCCCTGTTTGGGGACTCCTAAAATGGACTAAGTTTTTTTTGCACACATTTCTTGTGAAAGTATACATTGATGGTTGCAGGTTGTGGTTGTATCCTAATACAATCAGTGCATCACAGTCTCTTTGATTTGTAGTCCCTTAGTTTGATTCAGATTAAAAAGCCCGAATGACAAAAATCCCCATTCTTTGGGCTGCAAGAGCATAAAAGCTATTTGTATATCGACATACGTCAAATTAATTCAACAAAAACTCTTTATTTGATAACCACCTGAGATCTAGTTTTGTCAACAGCGTTCTCCATGTTCTACTTTAAAGAAAATCCAATTGATGAAAAACCCCAATTCTTTGGGTTGCAAACATGAAAGCCTTGTATGAGTACATGTATCGGCAAACGTCGAATCGCAAAAGTCAAATTTATGCAACGGAAATAAACTCAACAAAAGCCTTATTTGAAAACCACTCTAGAAAACAAAATCCCACTTTGTCAACAGTGTTCTTCATGTTCTCCTCTCGATATTGTGTGAACAACCAAGATATGGCGATTAGATGAAATAAAAGATCATTGTCCTCAAAAAGACATGAAAGTTCGAGTGGCAACCTACGCACCAATGTAAGGCCGCGTTCACGCAAAAATCTCGAAAATAATGTTAAAACAGCCCGAACTTTGCGTGAATAGAAGAGATAATTTGCTATGGTTTTATACAAAAGTTGCTTTCGGGCTTTATGGTTTGGAGCTTTTCTTTTTGGGCTTTTTGTTTGCGTGAACGCGCCTTTAGAGAAATCCAGATATCCACAAAGGCGAATGACGAATGAACACTGGATCTACTATTGGAGATCTATTGTTTTTATTTTCTAGTTTTTTTTTCATCACTTGCACAATGGAATTCCTATAAAATGCATGTACAATGTAGATTGAAATTTATTATCTAAGCTTCGTGTTTATGCTTTATAATCTACTATCTATAAACTTCGTGTTTATTATAAAGCACGCCAGGATCAACCTTCTGTAAGGTGAACCCATAGTTTATTCGCTCTTTATTCACGGTATTTCACGCAGAGCTTTAATAATTGAACATTCCTAAGAAAGATTAAGGTCGATTTGACCATATGACGTTCTTCAAAACTAAAACAAAATTCATAATAACGTATCATCATCCCTTATACATGATAAGCCAAACAATAGATCCATGAGGGCCTTGCCACATTTGATGCTTTTCTTAGTGTTCCCCTCTCAAATAACTCTTTCTCCCAATATATACATAATCGAGAATTAAGGCCCGATCTAGAATTCTACGTCACACAGAGTTTTAATAATTCAGCACTCGGATCCCAAGATAACTACTATTAAGGTCATAGCGATAGCCCCCTGACCTAAAAAGAACCTCTTAACGAAATATCTTAATTAACTGCATCAGTCACACTCCAAAGGTATGTTGTTGATATCACTAATCTAATATTGCCGTATTTATAACATTTAATTCGCAAAATGAGATGACGTATGGAAGTATGTGTGATATACTTAGACCTATACTTTAGGCCCACGAATAAATGTCGAGAAGGACTGATCCAGACAAGGTCAATATCTCGAAATGACCATAAGGAGTCTAGCTTCTTGTGTTGTTGGGCTATTTCCCACTCGACAAGGGTCGTCCATAGTACGTCGTTTTCGGACGTGACGTCGAGAGGACGCTCTGAATTGGGCCCGTATGAAAGTTTTCCGGACGTCTTTTTACGTCTTGTCGTCCGTAGAACGTAATTTGTACGTCAGAAACGGACGCAACGTCGATGCAATGTCTTTTCTACGTCCGCGACGAATAAGGACGTCCGGAAAACTTCCATACGGGCCAAATTCAGAGCGTCCGCTCAACGTCCGTGGACGTCTTGCCGAGTGGGTTAATTCAAATTTCAACCAACTATGAATGCAATTGTTAAGAGATGAGGGGCTTATCTTCGCACGCCTAGAATTTAATATGTCAAAACATCTACATTTGTTTTGCTCAACCTAAACAATTATAATTCTATGTCCTATAGGACAATATGTTTTTTTGCTACATGAATCTGATTATGTATTGCATTCGTTGTATACTCTTTGTCTTCACAATTGTATGAATCCAGTATTTTTTGTCCATTGAAAATATAATTGCGTTCTCGTTACACCATTTCTGCTATAAACAAAAATATTAATTTCTTGTTTTCCTTTGATATGCTAAAAATAGTTTATTTTCATGTGTTTACTGAAAACAAAAGAATTCATCATTTCAAGATGGGACTGTATAGATATTTTAGCGCCAATGTTATTGAAACAATAACAAAAACAAACACATTTATCACTATCTTACATGTCATTTCGAAGCATTGTGATACAGAAAAGCCGGTGGAATTGACTGGCTATTCACCATATTGCCTAATCTTGGAAACAGAAAAATGACGTTTAAAAAACCTCTTGAAATCTCCTAATAAATTAAAGGCCTGACAACACACGAAGCCTTTTATATCTGTTTATTGCTTAGAAACACCGTGTTTTGCAAAAGTTTCCCATAAAACGTTGACAAAAACACAGTTTTGTATGGAAATAGCTCGTAAAATCTCCCAATATGGCTAGGCCCTAAAGGTGAATTCATGTAATATCTGTCTTGCAAAGTTGAAAACTACCTGCAAATTGTTCTGTACTGTTTGACCGCGTTGCTACACTTATTGTACTCGCAACTACATAACAAATAAAAAACAAAACCAATATATCATAAAGCACTTATCTCACGAACCAATTTATGACAAAGTTAAAGATATAAATGCTTATCAAATTTGTTTGCAGACTGATTTATAAGAATTATTGTATCGAACCGCATTATGGTGGGGATCCGTGTAAAACTATCAAATTACGATTTTGTTGTAAATTATCTTATTCAGAAGATTTTCTGTCTTCATCAGATAGCATTGTGTATTTGAGATTTAACAAAAAATTACCAAGGCAGGTGCAATATTGTGCCCAACCATACTATGATCGATCGTGAAATAATGCACAAGCACAAATATGTCAAAAGCATTATTTTGCAGGAAAACACATGGAGGTTTACTGCATAGTTTATAGCCCTTGTAACAGAATAACAGGTCATGTTAAGAGTATTACATCCATTCCTCGAAAACCTCTTCTCCTCAGACCCTTCTCATGGCATTTGCGCAGCTATGCAAGGAGTTGGAGGGTGGCGTAGAACGGGATGGACAAAATATTGGTCAATAATAGGTCCTTAATAAGTTTTCATTCAGTTTTAATATTGATATCAAATATGAATCTAGTTCAAATTTGAGAAATGAACTTAGTTCGACGTTTGAACTTCTTTTTTGTGTACATTCTATATTTTTGAGAAATGGTCTGGTATTTTTGGTTTTAACGATTGTGCCATATTAGATCAGAAACATACTTTTCACTATGTTAATCTGTATTTGGTTCAAACATATAACTCAATCGTCCCTTCGTTTCGAATATGTTTTCGCAGCATTAAGATAAACACCAGTTTCAATATCATTCTTACCCGGAATCGGTGTGTGTCATGGCTTCATTAAACATCTACGCGATATATAATGCTAACAAACACAACACAACTGCTAATATAATCAACACATTACCCTATAGTCTTTAATAATTCAACTGTTATCCCCCGCAGTGCATCTAATTAATCAATGATGACCCCTTTTAAACGACCAAGAGCAAATGGGAAGGGCGGATGCAATCAAGCTTGAAGTATATTTGTGATGCTTTAGAGCATATAAGGCTTACTGCTTACAGTTTTGTCAAATATCTTGTAAACAACTACGGTAGATTTTGTTAGAAAATGGTGTTAACGATTTTTTGTCTTGAATTCTTAGCTTTGTCTTTCTGCAGTGAAGACTCGTACATGTAATTGTACCTTGCTAAGCTATAGCCATAACCGAAGACTTTTTTATATACATATTTTTAATTACATTTAAAGCAACTGTTTATGTTATTTTCACATTAAATCAGCACTGCAAATTATATATCTCATGAAACCTTCGATTCCACATCTCGATCGGTCTTGACATTATCACCCTCTGTAATGATGTGGTTTAATTGCGTAAAACTTGAGCATCGCCTTAGCATTTTTCAAAATAGAAAACGCATATAGCTTTTCGAAAACTGATTTTAATTCCTTTTTACAAAAAAAAATAAAACAATGATATAATCAAGGAAAACTGCTAAGCCATACCTTTTAACAATTCTTATCATATTTATCGTCATTTATTGTCATAATTCAGAATAAAACCATTTTTTTCTTCAGGGCATTCAAAGATTTAATGAAAATAAAGTGAGCCATCTTCTTTCGCTCAAAACCGAAGACCTCTTAACTCTTTCCGAACTCATTGAATTTCTAAAAGATGTTGGGTCAACCACCAGCTTTTTAGGTTCATGTTGACATATCACTTCCGATATATGTATATATATTTTTTTTCGATTTCGCAACTATCTAAATCGATCACAAACAAAATTTAAAGACTCTTTAGACCTACCTTACTAATATATTGATGAGAAGAATATTCCGATTACTATTCCTATGCCAAACCTATATGTATACTATTGTTCAAGATCAAGAATCAATTTATCCATATGTCTGTATAACTATATCCAACTTCTGAAATAAACCAGTCAATTTTGTTGAGAAATTTATTTTTGGATCTTATCAAAAACTATTCCTGCGATTGATTTAAGGGTTGTATGTGTCCAAACCAAATGATTTATTGTAAGTCCTCCCCCGAGTTTATTCCTCAACACTCGCAAACTGCAAAGTGATTTTCGTTCGAACACTTTGTTTTATCTGTCTGTGGCATTAGATCCTACTCTATGGGCTAGCGATGACATAATGTCGATAAATTAATCATGCAAACACGATCCATACAGAGCTTGGGGACTAGGTCGACGTGGGGCCGTATTCATATATAGATGATATATATTTTATTTAACTAGTAAAGCGCTTGAAAGCTCCAAGCACTTAACGTGAAAAACAGTAAAATGTATAAATTCAATAACGGAAAAATGCACGCATACATAATGATAAATAAAGACATAAACTAAAACAAAATGAATTATTAATACTAACTAGAAATTCCTTTTAATGTCCTCTAAGTTGACAAGTTCTGTAATGTAAAGGATGCGAGTTCCAGAGAGTTGGTGCTACTACCGAAAAATTCTAAAGAAAGCCATATTTTTGAGATAATATGAAAGAAAAATAACTCTTAATATTTCATATAAGCGGCAATTTTGCATATATTTGTAGTTGAACATTTTAAGCTTGTTTTTCAGGCCCTTACGATACGAGACAATCTGATTAAATAAATGTACCCCAATGATATGTGACATGAGTTTTGGTCTGGGTGAAGTTCCTCCCAGACCCATAAAAAGTGTTCTAAGGATGGGTTGTAATCCTATTCACGAAACCAGTTATTACTTCAAAAATATCAATTATAACATGTTCGTCTTTGCCAGATATTGATGAAGAATCGAATACAAACCATTTAACGCCAGCTATAAGTATCCGGACAAAGGCATGTATTTCGTCATAGCAAAAGATATGAATACGTGTCCCACTGGATCTATGCTTAAAAATCATCTGATTGGGCTAAAGAACTATTTCCGTCATACACTAAGCACGAAAACTTAGGGTGAAGAGCATTCACCTATCCTCTTCACTGATCTTATGTCTAGTTTAATGCAATTATTTACTGACACCATGCCCTACAATATTTGTGCGGCTTATAGTTGTATTTGTGATAAGAAAACCACTCTTAAGTATATTGGTATCCATGTGATTAAGAATAGATAGCTAATTGGCTTAATACGATGTGATGTCAAATCTGGATGGATTCGTAAATATTCAAGAGCGTTTTTATCAATTTTGTTTCAAATGGTCGATTTGCCGAAAATATGTTTTCATGGCTTATAAACTAGGAATTTCAATTATTTTTCATGAACATTTTTGTGCTTAAGTTATTTCAATTTTTATTTACCCTTATATTTAATCCCGACAATTACCTCAAAGACCGCGTAAGGGCCTGTTCACACTAGAAGCGACACGCGACAATATACTTATGTGTTCTTTATAAAGCTAGCGACATAGAATCGCCCGTTTTATAAAGAACAAATAAGTATATTGTCGCGTGTCGCTTCTAGTGTGAACAAGCCCTAAGCGACCATGTCCGGTCATCCAGCCGGCCCTTTACTTCCCTTTTGTTTATTTAGCGCCCATATCTTCTCAGTTGTCCACCCGTGCATTTTTCTCAATATGGACATTTGATTCTATATCTCGAGCACCTTCTGCCATTGATAAAGAGCAGATCCACGGTCATACTTATAAAGTAGTTCTAAAAAATGTGGACTTCCCATCCTATGCCTACCCCAATACCTGACGCTTATGTTGTACATATTTTAAATACCGGTTCACATATTGTTTCTCATATATATTTTGCTATCTATTCTGATAAGGCATCGTTAACCTTTCCTCTTAGCGACCAATACAAATCTTTTAATCGCACTTGGGTAAAGAATCAGATCTGAATATTCTTGAGATATAGAGAACGTGAATTCGATTTCCAGATTATAGAAAACTTGTCTTTAAATAGATACAATATATTTCATTTGTGTCTTGATTCATTTGTATCGTGACGATATACATACCCTTATACGTGACCGCATCATGTTAAATGCAGCAAAATCATTTACTCATTTTAAATTATATCCTTTCATTAAATTTTCAAACAGTTTAAACATATTAACAAAAGCGTCCATATCAAACCTCGTAT
>LQRL01049236.1:14710-25999 GCA_001703475.1 Hydroides elegans | reverse complement strand
CCCATCATCATACCGTGGGAAACAATGTGGAAATAAAGAAAGCATCCTATGAGTATATATGTTTCAAAAAGTGATTTATTTTACATGATATTCCATCCCCGTTCCCCTTTTTCCCATAATCAGTCGTTCGGTGTACCCTTGACCTCATTGGTTTTTCCCGCCTGTGGAATAACCACGGGGAATACCCACAACATGTTTCAGCTTGCACTGATGACGTCAGCGTAAAAAACATGTTCACGCATGCACGAATGAGTCATACGTCGAGCTTTATCTCTTCTTACCCTACTGGGACCCTATATGGACTTAAGTAGATTAGGCAGTTCCGCGTACGTTTATACAAAAAACAGTATCTTGAAAAAAAATATATGCGGATTGTGCAAATTATTACCTTTATGTCGAGTCGACTTTAGCGATATTTCCCTTGGTGGTCTCCTCTTCAAATACTGCTTAACTATTATTCATGGTATAAACACGTTTATTTCCATTTACGTTTTATAATATTAAAGCTACCCAGTTTTAGAACGGATTAACTTAAAACATGTCTCGTATTTGCATAATCTGTTCGTATTTCAGACTTACGACTCTCCTAGCATCGAGCAGGCAGTAACGGACACGGACATTGTAATCGTGTGTCTAGGTACCGGACAGGATGTGGAATCGGAGGGCAATGACCGAGCGTCTCTTGATCTCCCTGGATGCCAGTTGGATCTATTGAAGGATGCTGTTTATTTTGGTGGGTTAAGAGTATAAATAGCTTATTTCTATAATAAGCTAGATGGTAGAAAGTTGAAAAATGTTTAATGCCTTGTTCTTGGTGTAAAACATCACTTTGCATAAATGGTAGACGTGTAGTTTCAAATCGATGATTTACTCTGCGACCATTATGCAACTGTGAATTTTCTTTTGCTCAAATTAATTTCAAAATACTAAATGTCTTTAAAACTGTCCTACAAAAAAAAAACAAAAAAACATTGATCTAAGAAAACAACAAAGAAATCAAATTTACATATTACAGTTTTCTTTAGCCAAAGGTAAACCGTTGGTCCTACTCCTCTTCAACGCCGGTCCTCTCGATATCACATGGGCCAAACTGCATCCCGATGTCCACGCAATCATGGCTTGTTTCTTTCCTGCCCAATCAGCGGGGCAGGCTCTCTATAATACGTTGACGGGGGCCAGTCCCGATGCCAACCCTGCGGGAAGATTGACTATGACATGGCCAGCTAATATGCAGCAGGTAGGAGTCTCGTTGGTTGTATGGGTCTTCAGCAAATTAATATGCTTATTATATCTTTGAACTTCCTAAATTTGAAATTTCAATCAAACAGTTCAATAAATCTAGTTTCAATTAATTAATTTTATAAATCAATCCTTACGCAATAATACTGGAATTCTATTTTTGATTGTCTAATAAACATACACTTCAATCGGTTGCATTTAGAGGCTATGCATGCGCCCTTTTTTCGTGATCCCATAGAGCTCGTGTAATAAATAAACTCAACATTTATCGAATGAGCCAGCCAACATTTCTTTCATTTTTAAAGGTTCCAGACATGACCAATTACTCCATGGAGGGTCGCACATACCGTTACTTCAAAGGGGACCCACTCTATCCGTTCGGCTATGGACTCTCTTACACAACCTTTGTCTATTCTGGTATTTACGTGACCCCGAAAACCGTTACCCCGTCACAAAATGTCACGGTGAAGGTCATGGTCATGAATTCGGGCAAGGTCGCCTCTGACGAGGTAGGATATATTTATGTACATGTATATTACATTTGCAAAATGTTAGTTTTGTTTCAAGCTAAAATGGGCTTCCATTCTATAATGCTATAATAACATTAATATTTCGCTTGACTGTTTATATACAGTATATGACTGGCTGGTTAAAATTAAGTCATTATAACAACATAAACTTTGAATAAAGAATAAAGGTACTTTGGTCATTTAGAAATATAATCAATGCTTCGTCATGTTCAACTGATTGAAAATTTTAAACGATAGGAGGATTTTTAGGTGTACGTATATAGTTAAGAAAGCTTTATTATAATATTCATTTTCTAGGTTACTCAAATATACGTGTCCTGGTCCAACCAAACCGTTCCAGTGCCTCGGCTACAGTTAGTTGGTTTCCAGCGACACCGAGTGGAGGCCGGTCAAACGAGCACGCTACGTTTTACGATAACGCCTCAGCAACTCGCTGTTTGGATGGACTCAAATGAGTGGGGTCATCTGAGTGGTAAGAGAACTTTTAGAACGTAATAGATTCATCAATAAAATAATAAGTTATCAAAATAATTCTTTGAAAACTTATTCGGAGCAGACACATAAAATAAAAGAATAAAATAATAATGATATTTCTAATGCCATTATGACATTACATGTCTATGCAATATGAATTGATTTAGAATAAGCAAAAGCGAACTCTTAAGCTATCAAATTATATTTTAATGCAAAGCAATGATTTAATGCTCATTTAATGTGAATAACTCCTATTTGATCTATTCTCTGGTTTTATGCAGTAAAAATCAAGTTTTATTAAACATTAACCGTTTGTTAATAAACGTCTTGTGTTCTCTGATACTAAATAAACCACGATCCATATCCTAAACACGGCTTTATGCTTAGTTTATATAATGATTATTACTATTTTTTCTGTATCTTATTCAGGTAAAATGACGGTGTACGCAGGAGGACAGCAACCGGGACAAAGAACAAACGTCGGTTCAAATGTCATAAGCGACACATTTGAAGTTGAAATGTAAAAATATGATGAGGATGGGATGGCAGGATGGTTTTATTTATGGACTTGTGTTTAAAATGGATCATCCTGGGATTGGTTTAACATTGAACATTAAGTGGAAATGGAACTTTAAAATTTCCAATTATGTAACATGCGAGTTATATGTAAATGAATGTCTAATTTCAGGAGCTAAATAGTTTTATTATTGTGATAAAAAGATAATGCAGCCTTTTTTATTGAGTCGATCCAACCAATGATAACGGTCCTTATATGATAAGATGTGGCATCGAAAGGCCGTTCTTATATAGGTCCTTATGAATAAATTCCGGGTATGCAATCATTTTTTTTTCTAAAACATAACGAGACGCAAGATTATTTCATGGTATTTTATCTCCTTACTTCGCAAACCATTTCTTCACTCATCCTGATTCGATTTATATCCAGAGAGCATTAGATAGTACGAACTGCTTTAAACAAAGACCATGTCACATGAATACTTGATATGTTTGGTATAGGCTCAAGTTGCATCATGCCATTATGGGCCAACATTATAACATTATTGGTTTGGCATAATTTTCCAAAAAAATAGTATATGTCACCACGACTCTAACTTAGCGAATGTTTTTTGCCATGCAATACAATAACAATCCAATGTGGAAGGGATATGTATGATTTCATGGATACACATGTACAATTCTCCCTATTTGAACCTTTGAAAAGACAATTCTGTGCAATTACCGTAATAAACTTTTGCCACCAATATATCTCAACATTAAAAGGACTAATTTTATAGTGAGATCATTTTGAGAAAATTAAAAATGAGGATTGACAACATTATGATAATCGTCTTTTTGGTTTTCGCTAAAATTATTAATATAATGGCGAATGGTAATTCTTGTATTCCCATGTCCCAAGACTTTGTGACAGTGGGTTATGCAAGTGGTCCTAATTTTGGAGATTTTGATTTTCCTCTGGTTGATTTGATTCTAGCTAGGGAATATTTGAGAGGGCTTGGCAAAGTCCACATGGACAATCTGCCAAATGAGAATTTGTGCAAAAAGGGATGTTCTTTGCATGTAGCATGCGGGGCGTATGAGTATGATGATGCAAGTGGATGCTATTTCGGAGTAAACGAAATTGAACCTGAGATGGGGATCGTATCATGGGACTATGCTTTTGGTGTTAACATTGGAGTTCGCATGCTTCATGATTTCATCTCAGGTAAAATTCGCGTATTCAACTAATCAACGCAACTAAACTTATTTTCACGTTTTAATGAATGGTTGCGTTTAAATTTTAAACCGCACATTCTTCTAACTATTTAAAAGTCTAATGACTGTTCTTGAGTTTGCCATTAAAAATATTGAAAACGCTAATGCTTTTTCATCTTCAAACAATTGTTTTAAATTATTGGACTTTTATGGCTTTTTCAGAAAAAGATGAGTGTGAATCCAATCCGTGTTTGCATGGAGGAACTTGTGTGGATCGGATGAATGGATATACATGCAGCTGTTTGAATGGAATCTGGGGTACCAACTGCGAGATGGGTAAGAATGTTTTGAATCACATTCAAAGCCTGGTATTTTTCAATCGAATTTTAAAACATAAAATTAGGGTATTCGAATGCAGCGCATACGATGCAGGCTACGATATGTTGACATATTGAAATAATCTTTAACCTTTTGAAATTATCTTGAATGAAATTGTTAAGTTCATCTCAATTTGAAGAATCGAATATACATATATGAGAGAAAGATTTATGTAACCAGTACAACTAGTATTTAAGCATTCGAATTTCTTCAACAGGGAATTATATCATATATGATAATCTTATTGTGGTCGCAACGCATGAAAGACAACGTTTTGAAGCTGCTCGTTCAACCTGCGAAGGTGATGGAGGACAGCTTGTTGAAATCTGCGATGCTGAATTCAGCAACGAACTGAAGAACTTTGTTGCAGGTAGGTTGTATCTTTTCCTCAAAATTGATCAAAGTGTCTAGAGAACTTCTTTTTAAAAGTGCATATATGTATGTTTGTTGACATATTTCCCAGCTATAAGTTGTTACATCCTTATTTAGTGTTTTTCCTTTTATTGACAGGGCTTGACGGAAATTATTGGATCGGTTCAACTGACCTTACAGAGCCTGGCCATTTCCAATGGTTAAATGCCGATTGCGAACTGGATGATGTGGCAGACTGGGGTTACCATCAACCAAATTATGGCAATGATCATTGCGTTTTGCTATTAAATGCACAGAGAGCAACATCGTGGCATGATGCACCCTGCGGAAATGATGCGTTTTCGCTCTGTGCCTACGAGCTATAAAGAGTATTTCTGCATCTTCTGCAGTGCATGGACTCGGCTGGACAGACTCGGAATATTCAATTCAGAAATTCAGCTATTGAAATTTATATGTGTATATGTCATTATAATTGGGTACATTTTACATATAATGTAATGAAAATGAACTGTTTATAATATTTTTTTTTAATTCTGAAAACTGCTTTATTCTGAAATCTGTCAATCGAGTTTTAAAAAGAATAAGGCGTATGGAATATATGAAAAATATGACACAAATTGTTAAATACAATTTTAACCAATCATTTTAAAAGTCGAGTTTGATTTTATCAAATCTAGCTGATGATACAGATATTCAAGAGTAGTTAAACTATAAATATTTATATGTCACCAAACCAGTATGCAAATAAGCAAATTGAATCAATAAACCAAAGCGGTATAAACCAAGGATCATTGCTTGTAATCTAACATATAATCAGTAATATTATCGAATTCCCATTTATATTTGGTAGTTCCTTGCGAGTTCTATGTCAGTTTTATAGCCTGCCAAAGTCGTTATTTTGTACTGAAAGAGAACTAGCCAAGATATTATTATGAAAAATAGTGATTGTAAGACAATTAAGCATCCCTCTGTTCAATACACAAACAGTTTTTCATATCTATTTAAAGTAAAGTTACCTCTCATCTAACCTTGTTCAAACACAGCAAAAAGACAAAAAAAATAATCTGGCTAATCTTAAATATATAAAGTGCTAATTACTTCTACAGAACATATTGTTTTCCAGTTTTCACCAAAGTTTTCAGATTTCACCAAAACATATTTTGATGAATTAGAGAAAAACCAATGTTTTATTCACTATACAACACATAGTGTTCAATGCTCCTCATGCATGCTTAAAGGGTCATTAAACGCAACCGAGTCACATTTAGATGTTCTTAAAGTGGTTTCCTGGTCGGTATCTTGTATATTATAACGAATTTCAAAATAAATAGTTTTATTATTGTTATTGAAGGATAATTCAGCCCAAAAAATTTTTCTTGCATCTTTTTGAAATAGTCGACCCAACCAATGATAACCACCCTTATGATAAGATTTATAAAAGCATTCCATTTGGTTTCTGACTCAGAAATGGTCGTCCGGGAGCGTCTCTTTCGGGCATTGCGTGGAAAAGACGTTCATTTATGGGTCCTTATGAATATTTCCACATAAGCTTTTTTTCTAATAAAACGAGACACTAGACTATTTCATGGTGTGTTTATCAACCTCCCATCGCATACCATTTCTGTACTCATCCTGATTATTCACACAGGAATCGATTTATGTCCAGAGAGCATTAGAAAGTACGCAATGCTTTAAACAAAGACCATGTCACATGAATACTTGATATGTTTGGAAAAGGTTCAATTCGTATCATGCCATTATGGGCTAGCATTATAACATTATTGGTTTGGCATTAATTTCCAAAAAAATATATGTCACCGCGACTGTAACTTAGCGAATGCTGTATGCAATGCAACACAAAACAAAGCTCAATTGGGGAAGGAAGAGCACCAACGATCTAATTTTTTAGAATGGTGTTATCATGTTTGTAGATATGCCCTCATTTTCCTTATCTAGGTAGCAAGATTCCTGAATGTTAAAAACGGAATTCAAATATTTATATATACTACCGGCTTTAATAGTATTCCAATCTAACACGACTATCTATATGTCTCTGATTATAACATAAACTTAAAAAAATGTAAGTCTATGTAATAGATAAGGCGCGGATCCAGAAAATATTGAACCCGAGGGCGCAAACAGTATAAATTATCAGACTGAACCGGGGCCGCAAATTTATCATTTTTGTCTTACGTATAAGGGCGAACCGGGGGGCGTGCGCTGGGCGCGCCCCCTCTAAATCCGCGCCTGAAGATAGATGTTTTAAAGCAGTTCCTTAAATTCTTGTGGTTAAGAATTCTCGAAAGTAATTGGCCAGATCGAGAAAAGAACTCTTTTTTAAAAGGAACATCTCATGGGATGCTCTTCTGGAAGGGATGTCTGATGTTTTCCTAGATAAATCATTCCCTTATCCTTACGTTTGAAAAGAAGGACAGTTACCACGGAAGAATTCCGCCATTAGACCTGAGAACTATCAGAATTCAAAGGATTAATTTTATTGTTAGATGCATTGAGAAAATTAAAAATGAGGATTGACAAAATGACGATAATCGCCTTTTTGATTTTCGCTAAAATTATTAATATAATGGCGAATGGTAACTCTTGTATTCCCATGTCCCAAGACTTTGTGACAGTGGGTTATGCAAGTGGTCCTAATTTTGGAGATTTTGATTTTCCTCTGGTTGATTTGATTCTAGCTAGGGAATATTTGAGAAGGCTTGGCAAAGTCCATATGGAAAATCTGCCAAATGAGTATTTGTGCAAAAAGGGATGCTCCTTACATTTAGCATGCGGGGCGTATGAGTATGATGATGCAAGTGGATGCTATTTCGGAGTAAACGAAATTGAACCAGATATGGAGAACGTATCATGGAACTATGCTTTTGGCGTAAACATTGGGGTTGAGATGTTTCGTGATTTCATCACAGGTAAGTTTTGCTCATTAAACTTTATAAACCCAATTAAATTAATTTTCACGGCCATAAACATTTTTGGCTTTTTGGCTTCAAATGTTTTTTTTTTTCTTTTTTTTTATGTGGAAAACTCAACAAAGTAAAACGTTTCCAAAGAGAGTTTTTGAGCTTTTATAAGAAAAATATGCTGTCTAGCCATGCCCTTTAAGTGCTTTTCACTGACTAGACTTGTATTAATGTTTGTAGAAAAAGATGAGTGCGAATCCAATCCGTGTTTGTATGGAGGAATTTGTGTCGACCGGATGAATGGCTACACATGCAGCTGTTTGAATGGAATCTGGGGTGCCGACTGCGAGATGGGTGAGCATATTTTAAATCACTATGAAAAACTAGTATATTTCTTGTTTTCGGAAACACAAAATAAAGGTATTCGAATGTGACACATATAGTGTAGGCTACGATATATTGTCATATTGCAATAATCTTTAACATTTTGAAAATGTCTTGAATGAAAGTGATAAGTTCATCTCAATTTTGAAGAATCGAATATACATATCAGAGCGAAAGATTTGTGAAAAATGTAGCAATAGAAAAAACAGAACCTTAAGTATAATTCAACTATTCGAATTTCTTCAACAGGAAATTATATCATCTATGATAATGTTATTGTGGTCGCGACCCGTGAAAGACAAAATTTTGAAGCCGCTCGATCAACCTGCGAAGCTAATGGAGGACAGCTTGTTGAAATTTGCGATGCTGATTTAAGCTACGAACTAAAGAACTTAGTAGCAGGTAGGTAGGTTCCCCTTTTTAAACTTAATCAAAGTGTCTTTTGAACTATTTAGAAAATTACATATATGTATGTTATACTATTTCCCCATCATAGGTTCCTGCATCCTTATTAAGTGTTTTCCTTTCATCGACAGGGCTTGATGGAAGTTATTGGATCGGTGCAACTGACTTTGAAGAGCCTGGCCATTTTCAATGGTTAAATGCCGATTGCAATCTGTATGCTGTAGCAGATTGGGACAATGGTCAACCAAATTATGGTCATGATCATTGCGTTGCCATTTCTAAAGAATGGGGACCAGCGGCGTGGCATGATGCACCCTGTTACAGTATGGTGTTTTCGCTCTGTGCCTATGAGCTATGAAGAGACTTCCTGCATCTTTAGCAGTGTATGAAATCGGATGGACAATCTTAGAGTATTTAATTAAGAAATTCAGCTATTCAAAATCCTTAAACAGATTCTTTTATATGTGTATAGTTCATTATAATTTGGTTAATTCTTCATATAGAGAAATAAAATTGAACTTTTTATCATTTTTTTTTATTCGGAAATCTTCTTTATTCTGAAATATGTCAATCGAGTTTAAAATAGAAAAATTCGTATGGAATAAACATGGAAAAATATGACACAAATTGTTTAATAAACATATTAAAAAACAAGCTGGTTTCATTTAATCTAGCTGATGATACACATATTCCAGAATAATAAACCTATAGACAGTTACATATCACCAAACCAGTATACAAATGATCAAACTGAATCAATAAACCAAATCGGTATAAACTAAGGATCATTGCTCGTAATCTAGCATATTATCAATAATAAAATCAAATTCTTATTCCTTATTTGCAGTTCCTTGTGAGTTCTATGCTAGTTATATATCTTTTCAACATCGTTCTTTTGTATTGAAAGATAAGCTACACAAGATATCATAATGAAACATGGTGATTGTAAGACAATTGAGCATCACTATGTCCAATACCCAAATAGTTCTTCTATTTATCTAAAGTAAAGTTACCTCTCATCTTACCTTGTCCAAACACCACAAAAATACAATTGATTAAATCTGGCTAGTCCTAAATATATACAGTGGCAAAAACTTTCACGGAATATATTGTTTCTCAGCTTTTTCAAGATTGCAACCAAACATATTGTGATGAATTAGAGAAGAGTCAATTCTTTATTCACTATACTGTCCAACGTTACTATGCATGCTTAAAGTGTCATCAAACGCAACCGGTTCACATTTAGAATTTCGTATAGTGGTTTCTTGATCGGTATCTTGTATCTTCGCTAACATCATTCTTATTACTTAAGGTATAATCAAGACTTAAACGTAGAAGATAGACAACCACAATCAGAGAAGTAAAAAGTGATATGTTTCTATTTCTTTGTCGATCCTACCAGGTATAGAAGCATTACCCGAACCGGCAATTTTTATCGGATATCAAAAGACTGGGATGCAATCTTTTATTTTCGTTTTGTCAAAATTAAAATGCAACTACAGGGATGTGTGAACAAACTTTTTTGGAGTAAAATTGGAACACTGTATATATATTTCTTACTACATATAAATACAAATCGTCCCATGGATCTTTACATTTAAGTGATCGATCGAGAAGCATTGAAGAAACCATTTTAACGCTGAACATTCTATAAATGTACGGAATTGCTTTTTCAAATATATGTGTCTTGGTCCAACAAACTCGTTTCAGTGCCTAGGCTCCAGTTTGTTGGTTTCCAGCGACACCGAGTGTAGCTTCCAGCTACGATAACGCCGCAACAACTCCTTATTTGAATAGACTCGAATAAACGGGGTCATCTGAGCGGTCAGAGAACGTTAACAAATATTTATTTATTTTTATTATATGCAATCAATAGAATACTTCTAAAACTGAGATGACAGATAAAAAATAAACAGGAATAAAACAATGATATTTCTAAGATCAGCATGACATCTCATGGAAATACAATGTGAATGAATTTGAAATCGAATAAATACGAAGCCATTGTATCTGATTTTAATAAACAGCAAGGCATTTAGGCTCATGTAACTCTTTTTTATCTATTATTCAGTGTCACGCAGTAGGAACCATCTGACATTAAGCATAAACCGTTAATAAAGTAAAAGCGCTATTTGATACTGACAACATTTCAAGTAGAATAATGACTGTTATCCCATGGGAAAAAATGCGGTTTCTTCATTTATTAATGATATAATAGTCAATATTTTTGTTGTATATCTTCTTCAGGTAAAATGACGGTATATGCAGGAGGACAACCGCCGGGCCAAAGAACAAAAGTATGTTCCAATGTCATAAGTGACACATTTACAGTCAATGTGTAGCATAATTGGGATGTAATGATAGAAACGATGTTATCTGAAACACCACTTTGTCATCTTATTTGACAATTCTAGAAACTTTATATAAATTGTAGTATTAAGTATATAATTCGATAACATAGTCTTTGGATTTGCATGGCAACGATTGATATACACATGAATGTTGGTATTAAATAATCCTTTTTTTCTGAATATCTGACCAAATTACTTTGATCTGAATATCTGACCAAATTATTTCTTAGATAGCTTAGCATTTCATAAGAGAATAGAAAATAAACGTTCATTTTTTTCCCATGATTATAATCTAATGACGACCCTAATGGTTAGGTTTATTTTTAGCATCGATATATGGTTGTCTTATTTTGTTATCAAATGGCAAGGGTCTTTGGTTATACATATCGTTCGGACTTGGCACCGAAGATATTTTCTTATTTGGACCCATATTTTCTAGACATCCTTGCTTGTCCCAAAGTCTAGGGGACATATTTTCTACGTATGTTATCCAAGCCCGCGACAAAACGAACGACCTTTTAAAAA
>LQRL01049236.1:2109-14428 GCA_001703475.1 Hydroides elegans | reverse complement strand
TCAAAAAGAATATGTCATCAAGACTGTAACTTAGATTCTTTATGCAATGCAATACAATAACAGCCCCATTGTGGAAGGGAGGTTTAATGATTTGATAAATAATTCCCGTTATTTATCCCGTTCATATAGGTTGTTGCCATATCAGACTGTTGCCGTTGATGTATTTCATCATTTGAAGAGCTTATTTTATAGCTTAAATTTGATTTTGAAAATTATAATAAAAAAGATGTTTAACAAACTTATGATTATCGCGTATTTCATTTTCGCTAAGATTATCAATATAATGGCGAACGGTAACTCTTGTATTCCTGCGTCTAAACACTTTGTCAAAGTGACCAGTGCAAACGTATTTCATTTCAACGATTCCGTGGTTGATTTGCATCTAGTATTGGAATATCTGAGACGACTTGGCAAAGTCAATATGGAAAATTTGCCAAATGAGTATTTGTGTAAAAAAGGATGTTCCTTGCATGCAGCATGTGGGGCGTACAAGTATGATCCTGCAAACGGATGTTATTTCGGAGTAAGCGAAATTCAACCAGAGTCGGGGATTGGATTATGGGAACATGTTGATGGAGTTAACATTGGAGTGGAAATGTTTCGAAATTTTATCTCAGGTAAGTTTTCATGTATTGATGTATGCGTGAAAGTTGGGAAATGTACGTTTTAAAGGTACATAGTTGTGCTGACAGACAAACAAATATATTTGTCTAGGTCTATATTTACTCGAAAAACTATTGCTTATTCCCAATCGGCTAGAAATCGACCACCAAAATTACTTGAATACAAATACCTTTATACCTACTGAACCTACATTGAAATGTACAGAAAGAGACGGATGCGAACCAAACCCTTGCTTCAATGGAGGAACTTGCGAAGATCTGATGAATGGCTACAGATGCAGCTGTTATCAAGGCATCACCGGACACAGCTGCGAAACAGGTCTAAAGTTTTAAAGTCAGTTAAAATCAGTATTTGTCAGTCTTACTGAAAGTATATGTTTTGAAACTACTGCAATGAAATCTCAATATTTTAAGAAAAAACTAAACATATCCTCAAAAAAAGTTTTATTGAATTTTGCTAATAAAGGAAGCGGAAGGGGATATTTATTGATAGAAAAGGCGACCAGAATAAGTTTAACTAGTTGAATATCTACAGGACCTGTCGTCATCTCTGGTCGAACTATTGTGGTCGCTAACCTTGAAATGCTGAATTTTGAAGACGCTCGGTCGACCTGCGAACGTGACGGAGGCCAGCTCGTTGAAATTTGTGATGATGATTTGAACAACAAACTACTACACCTTGTTGGAGTAAGTTGCAGTTTGTTTAACTCAATAAAAGTATTTGTGAAGTATTCGATGAACAGTGTTTATGTATGTTGACGTAATTTCCCTCCATGTGTGTTGCCAATTGTTGCATTTTTAGAACGTATTTAAGTGTTTTTTTCTTTCTTTTGGCAGAGATTCATGGAAGTTTTTGGATTGGTGCAAATGACCTTCAGGAGAATCGCAATTTCCAATGGTTACATTCCACTTGCGATTTTAACGAAGTAGAAAAATGGGGTCGAGGCCAACCTAATTATCGCAATGATCATTGCGTTTTGTTTTCAGACGAGTGGCCACCAACCTCGTGGCATGATGCGCCTTGCGATTGGCAGAGGTTTTCATTCTGTGCCTATGATCTGTAATGAGTTAATCTTTCACTTCTACAGGGCATGGAAGCAGCTAGATCCGTTAAGAGAACGTTACGTATTCAATTCAGAAATATTTGGGAATCGACCCCCTTGAAAAAAAATCACAGCTTTTAAAAAATATATATGTAATATGATCGGGTGAACTTTTACATCGTAGGCAGTAACAAATAACTTTTTATATTATATGCATTCTGACATCTATGAGATATTTTATCGTTTAAAGATATACGGCAATTTAAACTTAAAAGAATAACTTGTTTTGAAGACATGTGAAAACAATCGTTGAAATAGTTTAATAAACATTTATAGTTAAATCGGTATTTTATTTCTAGTACTCGTGGATTTTTCATTTTAACACACTATCATATGGAAACACACATATGTTAACGAGGAAACTAATTAGAAAATCGCTACAAACAGTTTGTATGCTAGAACGAGACACAAAATATAGTTGAGAAAGGTTATGTGGTCATTTTAAACTTTTAACAGTGCTCTTAAACTTCTGAAGACCGACATACATCGTAATATAAATCCATGTTTCTTTTGAATTAATATTTGGAGGACTTACTCTAATAAACACAACAGCTTTTCTAACTAAACTGAGTAAACATAAAAAGTCTTCAACAATCATATGACTTAAAATAACTTACCGAAATTACGTCTATTACACTATTTCTTCTAATACCTTGATCATATATATCATGTTTAATCAAATGAAACATATTTTTTAGAATAATCATACATTTCACAACGTTATGGACTATCATCATACAATAATTATAATCATGTTTAAATAAAAATATTAAAATAATTAATTAATTATTAATGTTAATAGAATTGGTATTATGTCTAATCACTTCAAACGAACAAGTTAACACGAAAACGATAATTACAATCTAAGAAAGATATGTTTAGTTTCCAAATTCTTCACACCCAATACTACATTCACACAAATATCGAGCATTCAGCTTGGGTAGTTGTATTTCAAAACGGAGTCGACAATATGATATATATATTAAGAAAGGGAGGTATTTTATGCTTGGAAATGCTTTCGTTCAGACCAATGGAAAGTCAAATAATACTGATTTATTTATTAGACGATTATATGTTTGACGAATGATGTGAAATACTCCCTATATATCTCTGCATATTGAATCGCTAACTTGCGTCTGCTTCCCAAAGTTTTAAAATAATCTTTCAAATTAATCAAATACGGTTATGGTTATTCACTAAATGACAATAATTGAGATCAACCCGCCTTTACTTAGTGTTTGGCCGCTAGGCTTAGTATGTGTAGCCCATTGTAGGCAACTTATTTCATGAATAAGATACAAAATTTACATGCATTTGGCTTATTTACTAGGGACAATCATGTCAGAAAATCATGACTTTCCATGTTGATTATCACCTGATTGCCAGAGTAACCAGGTCATACCGGTATTATATGCAATAATCTGGATTTTGTTTGAATCTTGCTCATGACTAGTCGGGTTGTTTGTACCTAACATGTATATTTGTTATCGGTTTTATATTGGTTTTATATTCTGGTATGTTTTAGACCAAAATTTACATACATTAACGTAATTTACTAAGTGATTACGTTCCGCTAGCTATATTTATATGACAAAAATATAGAAATAGAATGCAAGTTAAATCAAAGTGACACAAAAATATAGATAGCTCGGAATATCAATTGGCCTATTATAATATCATAAATCATTTTATTATATTCACACACAGTGTCTTATCCCAATCCCGTATCCCGTTTCCCGTATTATATATATTTATGTGAGAAATTGTTCGACTGATGTTGCAATGTACTTTTTTAAAAATAAGAAATAACTTAAGAGCAATATATTGACAATGTAACTTATTGATAAAAAGTTATTTTGTATGAATAAAAAAAACATTAAATGATGTTTTCTTAAACCGTCAAATATCAGTACCTGCACGTCAAAGGCATCGCTTTCATTCACACTATTTTTCTATAGAGTTTTATTTTGTGTATTCGTTGCGTATACGTTACGTATGCAGTTCATTTTTTACGCAATCCTCTTCTAAATAAATAGACTGTAGACGAAACGTTTACGAAAGGCATTAATGGAAACACCCTTTCGTCAATTCCTAACTATCTATTTATTTATTATTTATGAATAGAAATACGGAAATATATATCTTTACTTTTAAAGAGGCATATTTAGTTAATTTTCAAACTATATACAATTCTAAGTAATTATAACCCCAAGATTCTTTACCCTATTGGCGCAATATACACTATTTTTTCAATTACAAAAACACATGTTGTTTACTATTGAAGGTCACTTATATAACAGCCATCATGATGCGTTAATGTGATGGATGCGAAATACTAAAAGGAATCATAGCGACGCGGTTGACTTCCGTTAGAGGAACCTTGAAGGAAAACTACTTTAACCTCTGTACAGGATGACAGTTTCGCCCTTTAATTTTCGCACTAGCATATATACAACTTGAAAAAAATATATATATATTAATAATTGTTTTGTTGCTGGCTTATTATTATTCAGAAAGTGATTATGTTGTAAATGATGTGTCAAAGTTTGGTTGCACTATGATTATTGGTTGCATAGATACAGCATTATTTGTTAATATTGAGGAAAATTATAGGCTTAATATCATAGCAACTTATGGTCAAAACAATGGGTGATAGATTATGCGCTACAGGGTTTTAGGTTGAAAAGTAACAAATTAAATCATAAACTTGACAAATAAGCAAATAATATACGATGTTTTGAAAATCTAATCATTCGATTCTTTTTTCATCAAGTATTAAAACACCCATAAAAACAATGTGTTAAAAATAAATACACATATATTTATTTTATTTTAAGAGAACATTTTCTAAATTATAGGCTTAATATCATAGCAACTTTTGGTCAAAATAATGGGTGACAAATTATGCGCTACAGGGTTTTAGGTTGAATTGTAACAAATTAGATCATAAACTGGACAAATAAGCAAATAATATCCAATTTTTTGAATATCATATCATTTGATTCTTTTTCCATCAAGTATTAAAACACCCATAAAAACAATTTGTTAAAAATGAATACACATATATTTATTTCATTTTTAAGCAAATAATTTACGATATTTTGAAAATCATATCATTTGATTCTTTTTCCATCAAGTATTAAAACACCCATAAAAAACAATGTGTTAAAAATAGATAAACATATATCTATTTTATTTTAAGAAAACATTTTCTAATATAATCCAATACCATATCCGACATATTTTCTACCACATTCATTTTACTTTACTTCATTTTACGAACAGAAAGGTACTTCTATTTTACTTCCATATAATTTTAATTTTAGCACTTTATTGCCCATTTTGTATTTTTTTTTTCGTTTTCATTTTTGTGCAGACTATGTTGTACGTTTTGTCAAAAATCATAGAACTCTTATGATTTAGTGTAGGGATCATGTATTACGTTATTTCAATTGTATACATACTGGTATGGTATGATTAGCCTTTATAAATTTTGAATCATTTATGGTTTCGGAAGGAGTTCTTAATTATTCACAAAGAAAGCAAAATATAATAAATATCATGTAAGATAACGCACGAACACCCGAAAAAATAGGGGACTCGGTGGTCCAGTCGGTATAGTGGCTGACTAGCCAAGTGGATATTGAATCGGTGGCATGAGTTCGAGCCCGGCTCACGTCAGATCTCAATATGCTTTTCAGCTGCCTCCTAGGGTTCACAACGGTCTCGTTATATGATGCTTACACCTCGTGCTATAGCTAGTTTAGGGATTTATAATTGGAAACGCCGCATGTGGCTATAGGGGATTAAATGTAAAGCACTAATGTAAAGCACTAATATAAGTATATTTCATATAACGTGTCGGTGCTCGATAATTATGGGTTTATGTAAGTAGTTGAATTGTCATAGTATATTGTAAAGCGGTTTGGTCAGGTCATGGATCTGGAAAAAGTCGCTGTATAAAAAAAACTGACTTCTGATAATATTGCATATTGCACTCTTTTCCGTTTAAATTACTTGCTGAAAGCCCTTACTAATTTTAGGCAAAACTATCGATGCGCAGGCATCCTAATTCAAATGCATTTGCGCATTTCTGATACATGCTATATTTACCTAAACTGTCAGTCATTTCAAAATGCCTTCCCTTGAATAAAATTATTGACAACATATCCCTTGAATAATGTCTAAATATGGTTGATTTTAGTGTTTACATATTTTAGGTACTTAATTTCCTTTTAGGGTTTTGATAATAAATACCAGTAAATCAAACAAAGTAATTTATGCTTTAGATTCCTGTCTGAACTGTTTGGAAATCACACAAATTGATCATTTCTTTGGAAAAAATCACCCCTAAACCATATATTGAACAACTCTTTTCTTGGAATCATTCTCTTTCAATTTATGAAATGAAAAACATGCATGCCTGGGAGCTATTCACATAAGTACGGTTAGCGCTAATGGCATATAATCAAAATTTAATGAACCATTTGAGATTCCGTCTCGATGGTTTTCTTTATTCATCCAAGGCTATTTCCGGAATCGATTATAGCTGAAATATTTACACGTTGAAACAATACAAACACGAAATAGCAATAGCCTGCTAGTGACAATGTTCCGAATGAGCCATTAATCCATTAATATTAAATTAGACAGGTTAAAACGCTTATTGTTTACTTAGTGTTTTATTCATTACATTACCACACATCACCTTGTTGAGTATAGTACAAATGTTTCTATATTTATAATTGTTCAATTGTTCCTCCTATTGAGGTCATTATAGAATTCGAGAAGAGTAATTACTGATGATTACTGACTATGTGTCGCACAATTCGTGTTTTACAATTTATTGTTTAAAGTACAAAGTAGGCATCATGTGTAATATAAGATTGTTAGCCTTAATGGTTTACATCCAAATTGTATACATCATAGCAAGCAGTGGCATCTGTATTCCAGGCTCTCAAGATTTTATAAGTGCTGAACATATAAATGATTATCATGGAGATTTTGATTTTTCTGGACTTAATTTGCATTAGATTCGTGAATACTTGAAAGCATTTGGAAAAGTTCACATGGATTATCTTCAAAATGAACATAAATGTGAAAAGGGATGTTCTCTGCATGTTAACTGCGGAGCATATAGTTATGATCATGGGGCTGGATGTGATTTATGGGTTACTGAAATTCAAAATCAGGGTATCATAGAAGGTGAAAGTGTATATGGAATTCAAATTGGAATACAAATGCTCCATATATTTTCAGGTGAGTTTCATTATATAGGTGTTATAACGATTCTAAATCGATTGTGTTATATTAATTATATTGATATGACATAGTAATATCGATAACATTAATTTTTGAAATCTTCTGAACAAACACTAAGAAAGTACAAATATTCTATCTGTTTTTACTATTAGTTTCATCGGAATGCAAAATGTAGTGATATCATATAACCGTTTGAATGGTTTACAATATTCATCGCACATATTTTCTCGGGATCTTTGTTTTGCATTTTTCTGATATATGGTGCCTTATAAGTTATAAGCACTGAAGCTTGTGTAGAAATAATATGTGAGTATCAGGACATATAAAACACATGATGTGATCACAAACATGGGTTCTATATTTCAAGAATAGTACAAAAGTTTCATTTTATTTTGAAAGAAGACACGAAGAAAATCAATAATTAACGTGAGATTAAATCACGACAAATTTAGATATATGAAATTCTAAATCAGACATTGAGACATGGTTAAAGCCATCGAATCCAAATTAAAAAATATCGTGAATGAAACCCCTGTGATCTTGCTATCAAAACATGCTTGTATACAGACATTTTCAACCAAATATGTTTAGCCATAACTAGATATTATTTCATTTTAACTTGTTCTATAACAATAATATTGCTTATTATACGTTTGAAAAAATTGACGAGTGTGCATCTAACCCTTGTTTAAATGGAGGAAGTTGTGTTGATCTGATGAATGGTTATAAATGTGTTTGTGATATTTCTGGACTTTATTGTCAGATTGGTTTGTACTTTGAATCATTTTATTTTTCAGCATTTTTTTATTCATTAATAAGAAATTCGAGAAATCACAAGGAAAATGATTAATGATAACTTTCAATCTTAACTAATGTATACTGAGAACTCAAGATTGATTTTGTTTTGCTGCAAAAGCACTATTTACAAATACATATTATACCATGCAACATGTTTTATCGCCATGACATAATGCACTGTATTTATTTTTTGAGATGTCACATATACGTTATAGTATGTCTATCAAAATTCTATCGACAAAAAAAGTTGGAAGGTATAGATTTTCGTCGTTTATATCACATCTATGCATATAAACTCTAGCCTGAAGCAACACGCAATCAATAACAAAATATGGAAAATAATAGCCTTCAATTACTTGAACGATTAGTTGTCTAGTCTTAATTGCATTCTTTGAGATCAGATAATTTGTAAACAAAATCGGATTTGTTTCATTTTAAACAATTATATATTTTCACTATTATGTTGAAAGGAAATTATCTCATCTATAACCAAACTGTGGTGGTAACAAACATAACCCCACTAATTTTCGACGACGCGCGTGCAACATGTGAATCTGATGAGGGAAGGCTTGTTGAAATTTGCGATACGGCTTTCAATGACCAAATCCGGCTACTAATTGAAGGTAAGTATAGGTTGAATTCGATTTATATTTTCTTAACTAAATATCTTAGTTGAAGGTAGGTTAGAGATTTATATATTTAAAAAAAATAAAACCATTACGTATCATTGCATTTCGAAAACACAAAAATCTAACACTTGCAATGTGTTTTTCAATCATGTGTTTGCATCTTTATAATTAATTTGCTTGGTTGAACAGAACAACATGGAACTTTTTTTGATCGGTGCAACCGACTTTAATGAGAGATTCCACTTCCAATGGTCCTATGCCGATTGCAACCTAGATGATTTTAATGACTGGGCGCCTAATCAACCTGAATTATATCCGGATCAACGTTGTGTTTTCTTTTCGAACGAATGGGGATTAACATCTTGGCATGATGCACCTTGTGATTGGCTGGTGTTTTCGCTTTGTGAATATGAACTATGAAGAGTATGTTTTCATAGTTTGCATATTATAAAGGTGACGTAACAACAAAATTGAAATCAATCAATTCCTTTATCAAATACCTCTTTGATATATTTCTAATATATTACAAATATAACCTGGATGACATTTAGGAATAAGCAGGTTGCGTAAAAAGAATCTTTAATTGACGTGATTTATGCAAAAGAAATATTTATGTGCTTGTTCTGTTGCTACACAAAAAATAGTATTTCAATATAACATAAATGTTATTGAAAATAAAAATAGTAGAGGCAAAAACATTTTTCGAAATTAGTCGGTCTTTATTGATATCTATGGACACCGCCCTTAGCCTTTTGATGTATAAACAATATAATTTAAATTAGCTATATTTGATTATTTGCAATTTAATGTATGTTTTTATTAATATATTATAGTTCTTGTTTGAAACAATTAACTGTTTTATTTGCATATTTATATCAGTATGAAAATAAAATGTGTAAATTAGTATTAAAACGCATGTGTGGTAAACTTTTCATCACAATTCTATTCTATATTCTATGACCATATTCTATGACTATATTCTGATTCACTATTTAATGCCACTGAATGTATGTGTAAAGATACTGAATCCCTTAATACATAAAATTATTAGATCTATCAAAACGCTGATAAAATCAACCTTAAAGAAAAAATTGTTTAAGTCATTATTTTTTAAGTTTTTTATTTAAGTTTTAAGTTTTCCTTTTCAATTTGCAGAATATATTTAGATATTTAAGAGTAGATACTCGTAATTTTAAAAAGTATTGATGCCTGTGCAAATTCATTTTAAACAGATTCTAAATACGAACATACAAGTATGACAAAAGCCCGAAATTGTTCGCTCATGCGTGCATTCCCTTTTCTGATAATGCTCCCATTACACCGCAACAGAACTTTTCATCACAATTCTATTCTATATTATATGACTATATTCTCAGTGATTTAATATGAAATTTAATGCCACTTAATACATTTGTAAAGATATTGAAACCCTTAATACATAAAATTATTAGATCTCTCAAAACGATGATAAGATCAACCTTAAAGAAAAAAAATTAAGTCATTATTTTTTAAAGTTTTTTTTTAAGTTTTAAGTTTTCCTTTTCAATTTGCAGAATATATTTAGATATTTAAGGGTATATACTCGTAATTTTAAAAAGTATTGATGCCTGTGCAAATTCATTTGAAACAGATTCTAAATACGAACATACAAGTATGACAAAAGCCCGGAATTGTTCGCTCATACGTGCATTCCCTTTTCTGATAATGCTTCTATTACACAGCAATATACTAAATAAAATAATTGGAGAATGAAAATCATGATCTCAACAATATTTTCATATATACCTCATTTGCACTATTTCAGAGCCGAAACAAAAAACAAATAATATTTTTATAGTGCTTGAAACGCATCGTTAAAACCCAACCTTGCGTAGCTTCATTTAATAAGCAAGTTTGATATATTAAATAATAATGAATAATCTTAGTGTAATTGCTCTGCAAATTTTATACAAACATCCCTTATATAATTGCGAGCAGGGATGGTTGTATTTTACTGGCACAATGCTTTATTTAAGCTGAATACGTAAGTGACAATTGTTTTGAATATTGATTTTAATGAAATTCATTTGTTCGTCTATACCTGAGGGCATCTGGTGGAGTGCATATGGAAACCCTTTTTGATAAGTTAATGTGTAAAAAGGGTTGTTCCTTGCATTCAACGCGCGGGACATTTAGATATACTCTTGTGGATATTGTGATATTTTGGCACCAATTGAAGATGCTGAGAGTATATACGGATTTCAACAAACAAATGTATTGCAATTTCATCTTAGGTGTCTATCATTCATCGGCAAATGTGTTTGTGATTAAAAACAACCGAAAGGAATAATAATAATAACGAAAGTTGTTTTAAGTCAAAAAGCGTTATAGACTAAGGAAACAATTTAGGTTGAATTATGAAAACAATGTAAACATATCCAATTTTTAAAACATCATGCATTTGTCAATATTGCTTATATTTTTCTATGTAAAATAATCCTATTTAGGTAAGATAGTCTATTATATGTTTCTTGAGACAATTGATGAATGTACATCGAATCTTTGCCTGAATAGAGGCGCTTATGAGGAAGAGATCAATGGATATATTCATAGTCTCAGCGGACTCGATGGCAAAAACTGACAGAGACATAATACTAATGAGTTTTTATCTAGCGTGTTTTTGTCTATATATTTTGATTTCTTACTTATAAGAGGTTATTCTTCTTCTGACATGAATGGCACTGGCCATTGTTTGGATCTTTAAATATTTTCCCCGGTCCATGAACACCATATGCTTTGATCTTGGTGATGAACTCAACACTTGTATGAGAAAAGTATTGATTTGTTCAATCGATATGTTAAAACGTGGATGTGTTTGGGTTTTCTATGGCATAAACTATAAACCATCATTTATTGTTAATCATGATATATAAAAATGCTTAATGTTTCATATATCAAAGCAATCCCTAATTCATTTCGCAATTGCTTGTGGCAGGAGATATTCTTATTCATAACCATATCATGGTCGTGGCTAATAATGAATGGCACACCTTCAATGAAGCTCGGGAAATTTTCTGAATCTGACATAATATGACTATGAACGCATTTCATTTGCGCTGTGTATCTATACCTTATTAGTGATTCCAAAGTAATATCAGTTTATCTGTATATTGTTCACAAATAGATAAGTGACAACAATTTATAACAAGTTTTTTTTTCAAGTTTTATCAAAAGAACAAATTTGTATGATGAATATATTCGCTCATATAGGCTTTAACACTTTTATTTAATTAAATACTAAAGCTGATTGCACTCTTGACTAAGAATTCAGAGATTCCCTTTCAGCCAAATAAAAGTATCGGTGATTCTGCTTTTATAAAGTGATGTACTGAGAGTCAAACTGACAAAAAAATTTGCGATAGCTCCTTCTAGTTTATTAACTAATATCAGTGGCTGTCGGTTCTTTTGATAAGAATAAATGATCATATGTTTATTGCATTACTGTAAATACCTTTCGGAAATATGAAATAAAACTTTTAACACAACATTTAAACGGGCTCCAATCAATAGAAAGTTTGGGTACAATAATTTATTGACTTATGGTGCGTTAAAATTTATCAAACCAGCCTTCAAACCTAGCTTAAAACCACTTAAGGAGGCCATGGCGACAATATACAATTTTAGTATATTACATAACCTTCAGACCTACCTCGAACTTGCTTCACACCAGATGTCAAGTATATATATATAGCTTCGAAAGGATTTTATACATAGGCATTTGGTTTGTAAAGGTGGTTTGAAGGTGGTTTGAAGTTTAGTTTGAAAGGCCATCAAACCAACCTTAATTTTTGTATTGCCGAAGCGACGACCGTAAGTGGTTTGAAGCTAGGGTTTGGTGGTATGTTTGACCGATTTGATAGCACCA
>LQRL01049225.1:19017-32066 GCA_001703475.1 Hydroides elegans | reverse complement strand
TGGTAGATCACCATGAGGTTCAAACCTAAGCCACTTATGCTCGATTTGATCAAAACATTTGCCACAGGGACCATATACCACAATAGGTGTATCAAGCATGCTAGAGAAAACAGTCAACTCTGTATCGGTACCCCAAGTTCCGTTTTCCTGCATTCCACTTGTAGCTACATAGTTTGATATTCCTGATATATTATCGATTGCCAAGCTGTGTCTAGACATGTAGTCACATGTTGATTGTCGAATGGTGTCGTGATCGCCCTCGGAACCAGTGATAAAATAACTGAATGCCCTAAACAGACAATTTCCATCACCAAGAACTGCAATGATATCGTCCTGTGAGATATTTGAAAGTTTAACTTTCTTTTGGCCGTTTATCTCTGATCTTATATCAAGACCAATCGCCCAAGCCTTTTCTCTTTGCCATGCTTTATCAACCGGATAATAGTTATCATTGTTAAAAGAAGCATCGGAAGTCGTTATAGGTTCTGTAGGATCTTTTTGTGGCGGGTAAGTTGTTGATGTTTCCGGTTTACTTATATCTTTGTCACCTTTATTCGCAGTGTTTAGGTTTCCTTTAGTCTGTGATTTTGCCTGCAGAAACATTACATTTACTGTTATATGCAAGGTGATACTATGTGAATCATATTTAGTTATTATATTTAATCAGGCAAAGGCTTCATTTTCTGAAGATAATTTTAGTTGAGTTTAGTGAAATTTGCATGAGCTTTTCCGGGCCGCAACAAACGACCTAATGGCTTATTACCACATTCGCTAACGTCACACCAACCCCCCTCCCACCACCCAACTGACACCAGTAGGTACCAGTTTCTTCCTTTTGGTGGATCAATATATTTCTATCGCCCGCAGCGGGACTAGTGATCTCCAGATAAGTGCAATGCACTCATTCAGACATGCTGAGTCGACAACCTAACCACTTGGCCACGCCGATGTTACGTGCAAAAAAGCCCGCCGTGCTCAAAAGCCCGTGGGGCTTTCTAGCACATGTACGTTCACGTGCAAAAAGCCTGCTTTGTGCAAAAAAAACCTACAACGTCTTATCTTGATATCTTATGCAACTATTTGAGCTTAATCATGTGGTTAAAGTGTTGTGGATCATTTAAAATAGAAATAAAAATAACTATCACACTTTTATTCAAATAAATCAAAATCATTAACAGTTATATTTACAACGGAATATTTCAAGAATATAAAGTAACCAAAACTCATAATGTCAAAATAGCTTAATGTAGAAATTATGTAATGAGCTATAACCTAAACACATTTTAAGTGATTAGCAATAAATAATAATCAACCCCCTGAAACGAAACAAAATATTTTAGGAAATCCTACATATTAAAAAAATGAAGCTCTTTTTACTCTTTATACTTAAAATAACATCAATTGTCTATTGATTGATAACATCAATTTCTATTTCTGTTTTTTTAATGAAGCTTACACATTTAGACACGACAAATGACACGACAAAAATAAGACGACTAGGGCTTTTTTGCACATGGTGAACTTAATATTTTTCTCGTCAGTAAGGAAAGTCTGAGTCGCCTGCCCTCGAAAATGTGAAATTATGCTCACGTTTATAATGAGCATATAGCGAAACCGGAGCTTTTGAGCACGGCAGGCTTTTTTGCATGTAACACCGGGCTGCATCATGTTATGATAACTTTAGCAACAAAATAATATCATAATAAGCCAACAGTTTGATAGGACTTTTTTTTAACATACGTTATTGTGAATGTTCTAAAGGTAAAGCCAAAGAACTGGAACCCTTAGATGCATTACTCACTCATGTAATAGCTAAAACATATATAAACATATATATGGACTCACTTTTTTACTCATTCCAAGTCCATTCTTGTCTTGTTCTTTTTCTTTTTGGGATAGCTTTTTTGAATTCAAAGGACGCTTTCTGCTATATGGCTGATTTAAATAAACTCCCTTTAGCTGTTCGATCTGAAAATAAGCTTTTTTTGTTTCGTTCAGAATGTACAAATTACCAATTATCAAACTAAAAGCATATAAGAGTGAAAATGAAACCCAAAATCATTTTTATTTGATAACCGAGTATAAATTAGTCCTCAATTAAGGCTTTGAATCTTTAAACTAATTGTAAGTAATTGAGTCTCATATGATAATTTATACGAATCGATTAAAGGATGAGATCAAACCCTGACTGCCTTCTTCGTCGCTTGTATATCTGACATCGACTTCGATCTTTTCATCCTCGAAATATACTTCTAGAATTATAGCCAAATTAAAACAAATGGTCATAAGTTTAAAAAAACCTAATCATATAAGAGATTTAAGCTTTTCTTTAAAAAATAATATGGCATTTACAAGTGAATCTTGATAAATTGTGGCCGTCATGTTATTAATATATATGCATTCATCAAAATTTCTTGTAGCGTATTATTGACCCCACAGTATATATTCATTTATATATGGATTAATTTAAAGTCAATAAAATAACATATGAAATATTATATTGATCTTATTCTAAGTCCTAGATATCTTATTCTAAGTCCTAGATAGTAAAACAAAACAATATTTTACATAAAATTATTGCAAAACAGTCGTATACGAAGAGATTACTATTAATACGGTCCGTTTTCTGTATATTTTAGCGCGAAAATGCCTTGATTATAGCATACCTGAAACTATATACGCTTACGCTAAAATACATATTGAGAAAAGTCAACGGCATTATTTTGCTTGGAAGTTACAAATTGGCAGCAATATAATACGTATTTTATATATGGATTCAAAACAAGATATTTTTTATCTACCTGTTTAGGTCTATGTTTCCTTCTATATTGCATTGCCTGGAATAACAAATAAAACGAAAATGGATGGGTTGTTATATCGCATGCTATTGAAAAGATAAAGTTATAGATAACTTTGGATATATTTCTACGAATACACGTTCCTATCTCATGTTCATATCTATTCTTTTAAACATTAGATTATACTATAACGATTGATCAATAGATGTTAATTCTGTAAATACAAAACATAGTATTATTGAATTCATCCCTTTTTGTTTTCAAAATAATCCAATGTTATATTGATCAGATTATTTTAAATTATCAACATTTAATCACAAAAGCATGTTTTTGTTTACAAATTCAGATATTTAAGTGTACTCGATTAGCAACGTAACAATACTTTGACGTCAAATATACTTCACAGTTAATTCGTACATATGACATCTACCTTTGCAAAGGTACGAGCATTGTTATATACGCCCCTACGCTTACAAAATATATTCGGGAAATAGTCATGTTTATATATTCGGGAAATAGTCATATTTATATAGTGAGAATCATTACAGTTCAAATATTACAGAATGGCACTATATAATTGAAAAAAGCGGAATGACAAGACAAGTGAAAAAATAAGTAAAAATAACTTCCATAAAGTTCCATTTTAATATAAACACGACTGCCAAAATGTTTTATATACAAACCATTTTTTATATAATACATTTCTTAATAGATTAAACTCCTTTTACTGGCCTTTTTCCTTTGTTTGTCGTGATTCTGTCCTTTAGAAATATCAAACATTGTCATCGATCGCTGCATCGGCGGCCTTTTATCCATCTTCCTGCTAGTTTGGTTTTTGGTCTAAACGGACAAGTATAAGTTTGAATATCCCATTTATGGTATATAATTTATTTTTAACGCCTCAATTGAATCGTTATTATCAAATTTTATACATCATCTTAATATACAGACGTCTAAATGCGAATATATGTACACAACTTCGATCTATAATTACATAATAACATAATATCTTTTAACATGCATGGGGTCTGCATGTGATGTTAAAACGCAAATCTTCTGAATTGAACAGAAGTATGTCATACTTTCTCGTTAATTCCCACGTAAATATTGTTGGATTCATCTTTATACATGTCACCTAGGCGTCTCGCAGCGTCTAGGCGTCTCGTATCTCATTCGTTCAATATGTTTTAATTGTGACTGAAAACATTAATGGTCATTTCATGGAAGTATACCTTGTTAAAATTATTGAGCAATAGTTTATTTCGTAATTAGATTGTAATTGCAAATCACAATTTGCTGCATCTATAATGTACAAAAACATGCTTTATATGTTTCACCCTTCACATCCCATATGATAACGATCTCTCTTTAATAAAAGTTATGTAAAGTGAAGAATATATATATCTGAATAAATCGCGGCTTTTAACCGTATCAAAATTTAAATTAGATGACAAATAAAGCAATCAAAATAATACCTTATCCAGTTTTTTTCCTGCGCACTTATTCACTCCGAAATCTTGTTTTAGATGTGTTTTCGTGTAAGCTAGTAAATTTAAACGAACATCTTTCCCAGTCTGCCATTTTGTCTTAGGTGTTGTTGTGTCAAGCTGTCAAAAATAGTTTACAATTACGATAAAAAATTGCGATATATTATGTAATAAAGCAAGCCATAAGTTAAAAATGTAAAAATAAATTGCATCTGATGCTGAGCAATTATAGTCCATGTGAAAGTATGTAACAACTGATATAATCTTGAATGTACTCTTTGCACAACAAGCACATTTACCTCGATTGCTGGCGTTTTACCTACTTTCACAAAAGCTACTTGACTTTCTTTAAATTTCTGAAAATCGAACATTCAAATACGTACATTTTTCATTACATAAAAATACAAAAAAAAACATAACTTTGAATAAAAATCATGGTTTTCAAATACATCAAAACTTACTACATCAAGTACTTAGATAATACACAACATGAACCTATACCCCGTAGTGGATTCAAACTTATATTTTGTCAGTGCTAAACATGCTCTAGGTGGGTAGATATACAATTAAACAAATATCAAACCCTATTCCCGTTATATTCTCGCAGTATTCCACTCTCAACAGTCTTCTTTTCTAATTTATTCAGGGTGCGCTTAGTCTAAAAAGGAGAACTGAATGTATTCAACAAAATTGATAACCGATAAATCAAATATACGATGCCTAAATGCTTTAAAAATAAATAAAAAAGGATAAAGGATCCATTCATTAAAAATATATAAATATAACATTTTTAAAGAATTATAGTTACCTCAAAGGTAAATTTCTTTGATCGCTTAGCAACTTTTGCAGGTTTCTGTTAAAGAAAAAATAAAATGAAAATGAGAAGAAAAAATCAGGCTGTTTTTGCATTACAAAGAGATTATAACAAATAAGTTGTAGCAAAGTTATAACAAATAAGTTGAAGTGATGTTTTGTCAATGTAAGCAGTAAACCTATAGTTGAAACAGACAATGGGTCAATTGAGTTTTGATTATTGAGTTTACGACATATGTTGATAAATGCATATAAAATGGTAACCTGGTTATTTGATTTGAATGGTTGCTTTATACTTTGAGGCTTTACGGATCTGTCCTCTTGAAACGTCACTTTTCGTTTCTTCTACAAATTGATAAGTATGTTTATAAATGTGTCTAGAATAATTAGTTAATTAATCTAGTTAATTTAATTATTCATATTAACTAAGCAGTGTTCTATGAATGATTGGTGATAGGATGTTACTCGAATATGAATAGGAGTAATTGAACATCATTTATGAAAAGCTCTTAAAACAAACCGCTGCCCTTTTCTTGATTGATTGTATCGCTATTGGATCCATATCATTTGTCTGAAATCAACCAAATAAGTTTTTCAGCTTTGTAATAATTAGAGCATCAAATAATTATGTACATATGTTACTGATATGTTAAAATATTATCGTGAAACTAAACTACATTACTTTTTGACGATCGAAACATCTTCATATGAATGAATTTGTTAATATTCAAACAAAAAACATAGATAATAAAAGGTTGATTAATTTAGTGAATAATATTTTGTTATATTTAAAATGCATTTAATTGTTTATAAAGTTGTTATTCGAATATGAAGAGGAGTAATTGAACATGATTTATGGTATACTCTTGCAAACCAAACCTCTGGATCTTTCTCTGTTTGTTGCATCGTCAAGGGGTCCATCTGATTTGTCTGAAATCGCAAGAATTATCTGTACTGTTTGATAATGATTGTAGCATCAAATATGCTATTTGATTAACTATTGTTAAACTAAGCTAATCTAAATGAATAATGATAAAATAATGAAATAAGCTCACACTATTTTCTACTAAAATAAACATTTCATATTAAGCTCTGAATACGAGTGCATAAATACGGTTTCATTCCTCTACTTTTGTATAACTGAAACACCTTCAAATGAATGAAGTTATAACTATCCCAACAAAAAACATTCTGATTGATGTTTACAAGGATAAAATAAAACAATATTATACAATTCACATTAACACATCGGGTAGATATAAACATCACACACTTAAGTCAGTTTAATGATTGTCAATGAGGGTCTTACGGATAATGCATCCTTTTTCTTTCTCAATCGTCTTGCATCCAATTTTTCGTCCAGTTGTGATTTGCTTCTTATTGCAGTGATCTGTTCTTGTTCCTTACGCTTCGAAACTGATTTTTTATAGCTATCAATTAAATCTTGTAGATCCTCATCCTGTCAAAAGAATATTTATACTGAACCAATAAAAATATAATCAAAGTCATGAATGCATAACAATATTACAATACGAAATCTCAACATTGTAAAGCAAGCGTTTTCAAAGGTAGAGATGTATTTATAAGGTATATGTACATGATTATGTCAAATAATTTGCCAATGTCTGTGTATGCCCTTAGTTTTACCTTGTGGTTACAGCAGCAAAAACATCTTTGAATGTTACAAAAGAAACCTTTGATTCGTCCTACGATCTGTGTAAGTATATATAATTGTGGTTAATATAAATCAATTTAAGGAAAAAATTGCCATTATTATAAAGAAATATGATTCTTTGGGTAAAACGACGACTGCGTTTGATAAGCTAAAACACCTTGTGAAAAGTTATATTAAAGAATTGGATTCTGGTTTTCTTGTTGATAACATTTTTGCAATATGAAAATATTATGCATATTTAAGCTTTTGATTGGTACTATACGTAAAGCCTGTCACTTATGTTAAATTACTAAATGAGTAAACAAGTGCATAAGAATACATTGATGTAAATATTTTGTTTCATTATGATATTTTATGATATAACACCGCCAAATGATTATTTGAAAATCAAGTACTTACTGCAATAATACATTTATAAAATCGCTTTTTACAGAGTTTATATCGAAGTTTTCTCCGCTGACGGTTTTTGTTTGCCATATCAAGTTCTTTGCGTCGGACAAGTTGTAATTCAAACGGTAAAATGAAGTCTTTAGGCTTCAAACAAACCAAACAGTATATAATTATTCATATAAAATAATGGTCCGGCTTTTTACAGCATATATTTATTCATATTTCTGTTTTCTTTAAAAGTCAGTTAAATGATATTGTATGCGTTTTAAACGTCACCATATTTGAAAATATTGATACCAGAAAGAATACTCACGATTATTTGTGATTATTTTTTGTTATGCCTGTAAAAACAGACACGTGATGAAATATGTGATATAACTGCTTTTAAACTGTGGGTTGATTTTAAATCATTATATTTATCAAATGAGCCATCATTAATAGGACTAATGTATTACTCATAAATAAATGTTATGCCACAAATATGTTTTTATTTAAGCATAAAAACATTAGCAGTATATTTTCTATAAATGAAAAATGAGAACGGCCTTTCGCTCATTGGTTTACCCGTAATCGGAGAGCTCATCTCCATCTAAAACAATAAAAGGCATTAATTTCACTAAATCCAACTTAGATAAATAGCTTGAATCATATTCAAATTTTTAATATAAGAATTAGAAGTAAAAGCGTTTTAAGATTTTTCAGCCGTATATGTGTTTTCTTGTGTTGCATTTTTGGAGTACATATGCCTCTAGAAATTTGTTAATAAAAATCAAAACTCACCATGGTACTTAATTTAGATAAGAATTCAGTTACTGAATGAAGCTGTGTGATGCCATTGTTTTATAGCATATATTATAAAATGGAACATTTGTCAGAGAATTAATATGGAATAATTAAAAAAGAATTATCTGATTAAGCAACCTTTCGCCACGTCCTCATTTGATACGGAAGGAACATCTTCGGGTGGATCAGGTGTCTCAGTTCCATCTAAACAATGAAAGTATAAGTTTAGTAAACAGCACGGATACTTTTTAAAGCTTTAATCTGAGAATGATTTTGAAGTCAGCCCGAATTACCCCTTTACCCGTTAAAATGTGTTTTCTACATCGATATGAGAATTTGCATGACTATTTTGGTGCTAAAAAATCAGAACTAACCATACCAATTAATCAAGAAGACATTTATATATCGTCGCGAAACTTTTTTGTATGGTATATATAGTAAACTTTGTAAAGATTGTTAGAGAATATTGATGCTAAATAGGTGGCATAAGATGGAAAAATCTACACGTGCTTGTGAGATTTTGGATAACTATTTGAAATTATATTTATCAATTCCCAACATTTACATCAACATTGTTGCAAAAAGTTAAATGTACACGAGAAAAAGCAACATCTTAATAGTTGAATCATTAAAGTAATAGAATATCTTTTATACATTTTAGTAGTCGAAGCGATTAAATAAGGCAATACAAGGAAAGCATGTGATAGTGAGGAAGGTAACTTTAAATACCTGTGGATGTTTTTTCAACCTTTTCTGTAAATCAAAATCAATATAGTATCATTATTAAACAGCATAAATGAAATACAAAGTATTCGATTAAATAAATATCATCATACGTATATTCATTTCCGATCGATCGATATGCTTAATATATTGATAAAGATTATTCATGAGAGGTATCAGATTTTGTATGTTATTTATCCCAGAATATTGCCTAATAATGCGATCGCAAAAATGTTAAGTTAATCACAACACTTTAGTTTGAACGAAATATTCAACATATTAATCTGAAGCACACGTTAAAGCCCTCTGAATGTGTTTATAATTGATTTGTTATCACAACTATTAATCTTGCATTATTTTGAATCAATCGGTTCTGTTAACATCAAATCGATTACCTTTAATTTGATAGAATATTTGCCCACATTTAAAATCATTTTCAGTGGTTTATATCAAATTTTGATTTTTTCTTGTTGTTGTCAATAACCACTTACCTTTGAGCCAATGATAAAACACCCATATTACAGCATCACAGCATATACCACCAATTGACGAAATAATGCCAAAAACTCTGAAGCCTTTTGAACTTTTGAAAATATGACAACAATTACAAACATGAATTAAAAACATTGCAATATACTTCATCCTTCCATTTAAACATGCACGCCTACAATAAAACATAGACGGTTCAACAAATGTGAACAGGTAAATAATATGATTATAACCTTTATGAGATACCATAATACTATACATTACTGCAATATATGTTAAACGATATAAAATTGCTTAACACACCTCTTATATCTGAAATAACTTTTTTGTTCTTTAGTTTATTTAAAATCTAAAAACGCTGTATTTTTTGGCGATTTTTGCCACACCTGTCAATGTCTTTTTTAAAATTCTTAAAAATTTTTATCAACAGCAAATAAACAAAATGCGTGTTATTCAGCCGATATCTCTTATGTATAGAAATGATGTCGTTCAATAGCTCTGCATACCCGGTCAAACAGCATAATGCATACCTTATATTGGATGCTCGCAAAACAGTGCATGATTATTGGCCTGACTTGGATGTGTCTGGGAAATGACCGCCTAAATATGCCTATATTTGTTTGTTGTTTGTGTTTTGAAATTCGTTAGACATAATTCTATCTTGTTTCATTCGCTGAAAAATAACCTCGATGGTCTAATAACTAACAATAACAAACAAGGCAAAAAGCCTTGTTTGTCATTCTATTGGCTCTCATTCTTGCTTTTCCAAATATCCACAGCCTCCCTCTCGAAGTATCTTATATTATCAACTTACATTAAAGTGACAAATATATTGAATAAATTACAGTCATTTCTGAAGTCGTAATATGACTTGTGGCATTAAAAAAAAAACATATTTAGGTTTATATAGGATACAATTTGATAAGTTGAAGAATAGTTTTCGTTTGTTGGCGCGTTTGATACGGCATCCAAAGTACAATAAACACGTTGTATATGGTCTTCATAGAAGACGATTACGCTCTACATAAAATCATGCCGAAACCACGCACATAAAAGTCTATCGCATAATTTCATTGAGAATACTTGTTAATAAAATTTGTGTGCAAAATTTTGAGTATTCATAATCTGCAATATCAAATAATCATCGTAGAATATCAGAATGCTAATGAAAAACTAAAGAAACCGACACAATATAATGACAAAATACTGTCCGATGTCAAAAAATGTTATTGGCTTGACCATAAAGGGATCTGGAAACAAGGACGCGAATATGGAGAAAATCGTATTTTCAACTCAAATGGTCATACTGTAAATGAATGATAACATTGCCTTGTATGGTTTGATGCTCTCGGTGTGAGGGGTTGCTACGGCCTAAATGTCATTACTTAAATTGTTCTTTTAGCAAATCATGTTAATTAACTATGTATGTATTTCTTTTGCTATTTATAATGTGCTCAGTATTTTTATTTTAATCAGTACCGAAACCGTTGGAACTTCTTTTATATTCATCTTATTTAACCAATTCTGTTAATCCAAACACTCGTGCAGTCACAAGAGCAATTTTTTTTGTTTGAATACAGATAATATAGCGAATTTAATCAATAGCAATAACATATGAATTTATTTATAACTATATCAGTAAATATCGATCAACATTGCCTTTAAAATTTTAGTTTTCCATTTTCCTATGTCAATCGCCGAAAGACAAACAAAATAACAACATGCATTAATGTATCTTATGCCGTGCTCTCATCGCTAAAATCATTCTAAAATGCAACATACTTACTCCTCTTTGAAAACAAGAAATGTCAAAAATATTCCAATCAAAGAACCAATTAGAAGCAAAACGGCCATTATGAAGGTACAATAGGATAGCCATTTGATTATGTTGTTCTTTTTTGTATCCCTTTCCATGACGTTATAGTCTAAACATATATTTTCCAGCAACAGTTTATATTTCCTTCCTCCAAAACATTGTCAGTAGAAAAGGAAGAAAATAGATATGTTCTTATAGAGAGACCATGATAGACCCCAATATCGGATAGTTGTTCCATTTGTATATGTGACATTAGTTTCTCTATATTCAGTATGAATGACAATGGAAAACAAATACGATATCAATACATATTTTGAAAATGTATTCATATGAATGTTAATTAAGTTTTGATAGACCGAAATTAAAACAAATAGTACCGATTTGTTATTTATTCGCCATGAGCAACCAATAAACGAGATAATTAGTTTTCAAATCTTTCCAAATTAGGGATATGTTGAATAGCAATGTATTATGCCACCTAAGAAAGCCATGAGACGAATATGGATTGATTGAATGATGGCATATCTAAGCTATGACAAAAGATGTTTTAGTCATATTATTAATCATAATTCAAATATATTATTCCATTCTAGTCACATGCATGTATTTAACTTCTTAATATCATTGTAAATCAATGTGTAAAACAATGTGTAATATTATTTTATAAAACGGTATAAAAGCATTTTTAATAAATAAACCAAAACAAATTGTATATATTTCAGAACGCATTTTGGATAATAAACATGTCACAAATCACGTTAGAAGTACCGTTAAGTACCCATTAGACCGTCAGATACAGTGACAGGAATGTTGTGATAAATACAGACAAGTTCGGGTTCCAGCGTAACCAAGTATAATCAATAGCGCAGGATAATTCAATGTCATAAGTGGTTTTGATAATCCATACAATTATCCATTACACTTATCATATGTGTTTACTATTAAGACTAATACTAAGAAATTGATTTTGAAAAAGTATGATGATTTCAGTTCAGATAAAGGCTTAATGTAAACATCAGCATTCAAATTATAATGAATGAAGTGCTTTTATAAGATAATAATAATAATAAAAACATGGAACACTTGAACAATATTTCATTTTAAATACGTAATCAATTCCAAATATTTTCTTGAAGCAGCATACCAATAATACTAATCGTTATTAATATATTCATCTTAAACTTCTTTATCATATTTCTATCAGTGTTTGCGAGGACCCCTTTATATTCAATAAAATTTCATTTTTCTGTATCTATAAATTATTGGGCAATTATTTGATCAGAAGTTCTTAGAACCTTATTATAAGCATATTATAATGATTAGAAAACTGTAGTCCAAGGGTTCGGTAACATATGAGTACAAGGCTCATTTTTTGTATATTTTTTCGTAATATGGGTATGACAAATGTAAGCAGCAAAATATGCTTGTAAGATATAGTTATATAAATAGCAAAAAAGTTGATTTTTATCTTCTCATGGAACCATTTCCAAAGACGATATCGTATTACAGTTTACGTTAGGGATCGATTGCGTCAATAGTATTAGATAATCGTTTCGTTAAAGTAAATAAGGCACATATATTCTTTTGATGTGACCTGCAGGCATATAATAATTTTAATTCAGTGGTGCGTAAGATATGATTAATGCAGCATTAAACTGTTGTATAGATCTTTACTTTAGAGAGACCGAATATCGTCAATACAACAGACTAGGGCTCTGTTCAAGGGTTCCATGTTTTTATAAACAAGATAGTATTTGTGGAACACGATAAGGCCTAACTGCCTCCCGATTCGAAGGGTATTGAATATTTCGTAAATGCTCATGTTTTGAAAAATCTCAGCTTTTGAGTATTCTGGCCGTTTGGGTGGCTTAGTTTGGCATAAACTCTCCCAAAACACATCTTTACATCAGTATCTTTCATTTAAATCTTACATCAAGACTCTATGACTTCCGTTCAAAAATTCTATCCCATGCAAACTCATATTCCGAAAAAGCTGACTTTCTACATTTTCGCCAAACTCGGCCAGTTTCCGGTAACCGAATTTAACAGAAACCTCCAATGGCACATCTACACCC
>LQRL01049224.1:1160-14043 GCA_001703475.1 Hydroides elegans | reverse complement strand
ATGGATTTGAAGACAATTTGATCAATCAAACTGAAACCTCAACTTTGCACACCTACCTAATATGAACTTTAAATATGTTCTGTGAAGTTTCAGGACTTTACTTAAACGACTTCATACAAAAGTGTCGAAGTAAAACCACTGTACCTCTAATGTTAACAGACTGACGAACGGAGAGACAGACGACCCGACGGAGGGAATGGGGGATAGTAATAGCCCTCAGCCCATTTTGTTAGCCGGTTTATATCTTTATCTTAAGCATACCATTAAAACTTACATTAACACGTAACATGCAATTGTGAACCAACCTAACTAAAATAAACATTGGTTTTGAGTAGCTAGTAGTTATATTAAAGCTCAAATATGATTATGCGAGCGCCGAAGGCGCGAGCAAATTTTTTTGCAAAAAAAAGCATCAAATCACCGATTTTAGAAAAAAAAAGTATAAAAAAGTACGAGAGCAAAAAAGTATAAAAAAAAGTATAAAAGTATAAAAAAAGTATAATTTGGCCGATTTTCAAAAAAAAGTATGATACTTTTAAAAAAGTATCATGTGGCAACACTGTTACTTAAAACTTATCCTTGATTTCGACTTCGAATTTCCACGAGAGTTTTAACTTCGAGTAAACGGGTAACTCCTGTTTCTCCGAGTTTCCTGAATTAATCAAAGTTTTAGCCATACACCTTTAACAAAAATATTTTAGATACAAAACCTTACACCTGATAATAAGGAAGTATTTCCGAAACACGAAAAGGCCCCAACCGCCTCCCGATTCGAAGGGGTATTGAATATAACGTATTATATGATCATGTTTCGAAAAAAAACCTATTGAATATTTTGGCCAAATTCAGTCATTTTCCGGTGGACCAATCTGTCAAAAGGCACATCTACACATCAGGATCTTTAATTTGAACCTATTCACAGGTCTCCACGACCATACGTTACTAAGATACAGCCTGGAATAGCTCATGTTTCGAAAAACCGCTGTTTTAGGAAGTTAGGCCATATTCGGTCACCGTCCGATAACTTTAATATCGTGTTGTATTGATGTCGCTATGAGAAACATGCACGGTCTCGAAACCGTCTTTTAAAAAGTAGCAAAGATACACAAAGAGAAACAAAATTATTTCTTATCAATTCCTGATTTTATTTATAATGCTATTTGAAACAGAAATACAAATTATCTAAATACATCTTGACATTTATTTGAACTTGCAAAAATGATGTTATGGTTAGTTACTTTTACTTTTTGATAAAAATTCCATTTTAAAACGCTAGTTCGTTTGATACTCGTACTGTTGAATGTATACAAATATCAGGATGCACTAAAAGTTGAAAACCAATCCACACACATTTCAATACACAGCAATATGGAATTGTTTCTAAATTTTTCACATTTTTTTCTTATCTGTTCATAGTCTCTTCACAATCTGGCTTTGAGGGTGTTATTCCATGTGAAAGGATCACTTTTTATTTAGTAACTCCTGTTGTAGTAGTTTTTGTTTTTTATACTGCTTCCGCTTCCGTACGAGAAATCCCAAGGTACCCCATCCCGCGATAATGAGGCACATATACTGCAAAAAGATAGAAAACAAAAACATAATAACAGCAAACGGGGTGCAAATATATAATTATTTATATACTTGTAATAATATGAACAATAATAATTTTTAATCAGTCCGTGCCTTTGGTAAAAAGATTACATTGCTGGGCAGACTGTCCTACTCGGAACGATTAAGAATACCCATTTGACCGCCAAAAAAGAATGTTTGAAGCGAGTAGGCCTACGATATTGCAAGACGTTGGTGAAAAAGACCGGTAACTATGTGAAAACCTTAAATTAACTGAAAACAATTCAAAACGATTGAACACGACACTCTAAATCATTCCAACAAAATTCGCGATAAAAAATTAAACCTACATTGAAACGTCCTCGGTCGGTCTTCATGTTGATGTTGAATTCCCTCCACGTCCGCATCTGGCCCCTGAACCTGGTGTCCATTTCACTGGGGAGAAACTCTGGCGCTCCTCCTCCCATGGTGGTTTCTGTTTATTCTTGAATGATAAAAACACATAAAAATGTCAAAGCGACTGGAGTTTGAACAAACAATTATTCATTAAAGTTGATAATATGTAGGGAACTTTCGAACTTTTAAGCACTAGTAAACATAAAGAAAGTTCTGGCCCGTACAAGAAAACGATGACAGACACATGAAAGGACAACCCAACTTTGGGGTTGGGGCCTAAAAATCACAACCTTTAGACATTTTGGCTGAATTCGGCGAGTGTCCGGTAGCGAATTTGGACGAAGCTGTCCAAAGGCACCTCTACCAGCTAAGACCTTCCATTTGAGCCTAAAGTCAAGTCTAATGACCTTCCGTTCAAAATGCTAGCCCGTTTAAGAAGGCGATGACGGACGGAGGGACACCTCTATAGCCTTGGCCCTCAATTTTGGGGAGGGGGCCTAACAAGTTCTCATCCATACAAGAAAACTATGACAGAGACGGACGGAAACACCAAATCTACAGGCCCCAACTTTGGGGATGGGGGCTTAAATATATCATCCACAATTTTGGTGAATTTCGCCACCAGAATTTTGACCGTAATCGGTCAGAACTATCGAAACGAAAGCCATATCTACACATCGACACCTTTCATTTGATCCTATAACCACTTCTACGACCTTATTTTCAAAGGTCTCTGCGTGTTTGCATTTAATAGCAAGCAAATCGGATCTAATAAATTGTCCAGCCAAACGCAATTTAGTAGCTAAGACCACAACAATCCTTCATTATCGCTCAAGATAATGTGAGAAATACGTTATCAAAACGCCATAATTACTAAGCATTTCAAAACTTCAAAAGGGTAAAGGTATGACAAATACATGGTTGTCCTTCTAATACTTAACATAGCTTTCTTATTGAAAAAAAGGTAAAATAACAAACCTCCACTGGTGCAAGTTCACCCTAGATGTCAAGGTCAGAAAACTGGTGCCTTTTTAAGCGAGTCTAGGATGTTTCAAGTTATTTCAGAAACTGCGCAAAGGACTTTTAAGACATACAATAATGTATCTATGAAGGGCACCCCACGACCTTATTTTTAAAAACTGATAATTTGAACATAACACCACTTGATTCTTTGAAATATACCGTAAATAATCAAATTCCGACAAATTAATTTTACAAAAAGGTGTTCCTAGTTTTGTGGCCAGCTGGCCCCATTGGGCTCATCTAGATAGCTAGAATCCGAAGAGGAACACCTCTTTTGAAAAATGAAAATAGTTAAACTGGTATATATGACCAAATTAAAGTTGTATCTTAATTCTTTATGCCTAGATACATATATCTGAATAAGGTTATACCCGAAATTCTCAAATGAATTAGCAAAAATAAACAAAATTCTAAAAAGGTGTTCCTAAAATTCTTATAGCTAGAAGGCCATTTTTAAAAGTTTGTAGCTAGATGAAATTTGAAAAGGAACACCTTTTATGAGGAACACCTCGTTGGGTGTTCTTCATCTATTAATAGAGAGGTTGGGCTGAAATGTGTTTTACGGATCACACTTTTGGAGATCAACCTTAGGTTTGTTGATTTTCTTGATTTTGATATTTGTGTTATGTTCACGGTGGTTGCTCTAAAGTGTTATCCATAAACTCCAAGCATAGAATTTTGAAATCGAATCATATGAACAAATGAGGCTTACGACCATATTATTATAAGTAAAGCCTACTTTATATAACATAATCAACGAAAGTCTACTATTATTTTTCAATATAGAAAAAAGATGATGCATAAAGCTGGATGATGGAACATAAATTGCCAAATCTGCTTGAATATTAGAGGAAACAACCCACTTCTCTTTACAAACAAACCCGCTGGTTTCAGACAAGCATTACGACTTTTTCTTTCTAAATAACATTCCAAAATTATCAACTGACCAAAATATCGATAAAAGTTATTTTCTATGCACTTTTGGGACAATATCCACACTCACCTGTTCGATTAATATAAGTATAGTTTTAAACAAGGTTTTCTTAGTTTGGAACTATGAAGAGGGGTAATAAGACTTATTCCTAAAAAGGTGTTAGAATGTTAGAACATAATACTTCTTAAGAAAAAATCTGGAGACCAATTAGTTTTCAAAATATTGACTCCAAACTGCTACCATTGCGTCTAGCTAAACGTTTCCAAACGTTGCAACCTGACGTTATAGGACTAGACAAAAACTGTTTCATAAAAATATATTTATAGGGTATAATATTAAAACTTTACTTGCTGCCATAGACTACTTAAAAAAAGAGCGAAAAGAAGGAATTTTAGCTTATATTGATTTCGAAAAGCCTTCGATAAACTAGATTGTAATTTCATAGATAAAACAGTTGAAACCTTTAATTTTGGTGAATATATTAGAAATTGGATTAAAATGATATATTCAGACATAAAAAGCTGCACCCTAAATAAAGGATACAAAAGTAGATTTTTTAAAATAATGAATGGGGTTAGACAAGGTGACCGACTGTCAGCACTCTTAAGTATACAAGCTATAGAAATTTTGGCGATAGCTATATGATTAAATAAGAATATAAAAGGGATACACGTTGATGAAAACGAAACAAAGATAAGACTTTTAGCGGACGACAAAACTCTGATTCTTACTGATATTATCTCGCTAAGAACATCACTGAATATTCTCTCTATATTTTCCTTAACATCGGGGCTAAAAATAAACTATGATAAAAGCGAAGTTCTTCAAGTCGGTAAGATCAATATAGGTTTCATGTACCATAGACCCGTCAAGCTCTAGTGGTCCCAAGGCGGAATAAAGTCGAGTTTATATTTATAACGATCTAAATGAAATTGAACAAGTCAATAATTAAAAATAACTGACATTATCAAAATCTATCCTTGATAAGTGGTCCTAGTTTCACCTTACTTTAATAGAAAAAAAATACAATTATTAAATCGTTAATATTAAAGCTACTTAGTATGGTCACCACCATGGTTTACGGACGAGGTTAGAAAAGAAATAATAAGAATTTTCTTATGGAACGAAAAACCACCCCATATACAAAATAAAATAATACTTCAAGACTAAAAGGAAACGAAACGATTATGTGGGTGAAAAGAATATTGAAAATCAAACAATCATTTGCTGTCTCCTCTTGAATAAATGTCTACCAAATATGAAATTCGAAGACATCCAGTCATTATCTATGTCACAATAAAACGGAATCCAATATCACATTCTTTTACAGAGATAGACTGCATCACTGATATGAAAATAAAATCGATTCTTTAAAAAAAATGGAAATCCAAAGCGAAATTTTTTGGTTTAATAAGAATATATTGGTCGATATACTACCATATTCTACAAATCACTCTATGACAAAGGACTGAACACTATTAAAGATCTAATTTCAACACAAAATTCATTTTGTTCTGCCATAGAATAATAAAAACTTGAAAAAAACAGACATACTCAGTTTCCAAGGCATACTATCTGCAATCCCAAAATACAAAAATCAAACAGATATAGAAAACATTCCTATAGCAGCATTATTAGACAAGAATCAAACACTCACTCTCCGAAATAATGAAGCAGTATCACTAGACAAGAATCAAACACTACTGTAGCAGTATCATTAAAAATAATAAATCACTCACTCTCCGAATCAATGAAATTCTTGTAATAATAGATAAGTTAAAATCACAGACATTATACCGGTGTATTCTAGGAAGAAATACAATAATTCCAGCTGCATTCAAAGATTGAATAATTCAAATATACAGTAATCCGATAATGATTGGAAAACGATATTTGCTAAAACAAATAAAATTGCAAATAATGTTCGACATCAAATGTTTTATTACAAGATTATACATTTTATTACAAGATTATACTGGAATTAATATTGGTGTCATGTTTTATGTCCTACATAGTATAATGCAATGAAAATGTAAAATCTATAAATCTATCTAATTCAAATGTGAAACTGGAATTGATATGGTTCTCATGTTTTATATGTTTTATATAGTATAATGCAATGAAAATGCAAACCAAAGAAAGGTTAATACTTTAAAGTGAAAATATGATAATTCATGTGTATACAAGATTCAAAATATGTAAACTGATTATGTTCATCGTGATTGAGCTAGATAGAAAGCAACAAATACATTATGTTAATTATTGTTAATTGTGAACTATTATTGTTTATTATTGTGAACTGTATACTATGTTAATGGAAATAAAGGGGGCTGCCCAGTTATATAAAAGACAAAATAGGGTATGCCCCGCCACCGAAAACAAAAAAAAATGTAACTGCGATTAATAAGATTGATGCATTCTTTAAGATAAAGTGACAAAGGCGATAACGTGATGTAGCTGCAAATGGCTAGGATTTTTTAAAAAATCACCTTTAATATAGATATCTAAGATGTTTATCTAAACACTCTATATTATTTTGTTTATATTATAAATAAAAATACTGTTTATGTACAATAAGTAATACGGAGTCGAAACAATAAAATGGAAATAAAGTGAAAGACCACGACGATGAGACAAATATAACGATACGAACTTTGGAGTATAAAATAATATATGAGAAAGGGAAAGGGTACATTCCAAATATTTATTCATGATAAATGCATACCAATGGTATAAAAATATTATTCTGAAACAGTATAAACCGACTAAAACGATAAATATATATAGCGAATGAAAAAAACATATATTCGGTTACTTACCATTGTGCAATAGATCATTTTAAAGCAAATGTATTCTTGAATTACTGATTACAAGAAAATGTAGGTGTCAATATTGAAGGACTTTAAGGTTATAAAGTATATTTAGAAGATGTTAAGACATCAATATAACATGCTACATTTCTAATGTAAACTCATAAAACTGAGGAAACTCTTTTATTGATAATTGCACTCTGTGGATTTCAAAATACATCTTCTAGCCTTGGTTAATTGAGAGGGTAATAATGTAGTTCTAAGTGAGCAAATAACTGATAATGTTCCGTTCAACGAAGGATATTTAGCACCAGCATTGTAATAGAAATATGCTTACTTCTTGTTGTGATCAAGTCACATGAGACACTGCTGACTGCTATTTATGTATGTGATCTTAAATGTGCATTTTGACGTACGAATTTATAAATATGTTAGCAAGTTGTGACATTTTATGTCTCAATGAAACAAATTTAGACAAGCATGGTAGTATTTATGCTGATGATTATAATTGTATTAGTTTCTTGCTGGAAAACGCTGGAACTCGTGGTGGGAATAGGACTGTAATATAAAACAACATATGACAAACATGTATCAATTAAAGCAAAACTCAAGCACACGATAGCTGTATCTATTGATTAAGTATTGCTAGGATTTGAAATGTTAATGGAGTGCCTATATTCTCAATTTGAAGGATCACGTTATTATGATCTAATCGAATTTGATGGACTGGAATAGTACATCGCTGAATGCAAAGGCAATAAAGAACTATATATACTTGGCAATTTCAACGCAAGAGCAGCGTAAATGAAAGACTTTATTGAGTTCAATATAATGCAAGACAATGCAAATGTTCCCGATGATGACTAAACATTCCTGAAAGGGCTAGACATGTGTGCATTTCGTTATTGAAAAGGTAAACTAGGAGTCTAAAATTGCAGTATGTTCCACAAGATTGATAATGGAGAACCAATATGTTGAGTATATATGTGCTCAATTTATAAAAAGTGTTTGTGATAATTGAATGATATTCTTTCACTAAGTAGTTCACTGCAAAAAGATCATGTATTTTCTAATAGTATTGTAAAGATTTCAACCAGTGGTGCATTAAAAACGGCTATATATGCAAAATATTCAATCAAAAGTTCTTGTAAATTTTTCAAAGTAATCACTTAATAGTACAATAGTGTAAATTCAAAAATACACCTCAATATTACGTTAACACTATTGCATGTGATCATGTGAGTTTGGCAAGGCAAAACCTTTCGCTTATATAATTTGCAATAGTTTATGACGATATCTAACAAATTTAGTCTGGTAAATATGATGGACTAAGTTTTCTCTAAGACTGTTAAAACAAACTTCCTGATGACTACTATGAAGTATAATTAAGTCTCTTTATTCAAATGTACGCTGACGATACACTTAACATATCAGAAAGCGTGTATGGGATTGTACTTGCGCGAGATGCTATGTAAGAATACTGTTCAATTTGATATCTAAAAGTTAACACAGCAATGATAAAAATAATGGAAATTGGTAAAGGTAAAATCAGTAATAAACCTAAAATCCGTGCATGTGGTGAGCTGAAAGATGTAGTAGATAATATCGTATATCAAGGAGTGTACCTAAGCTCAAATTGGTCTTTTAAAAAAGCTCATGCACTCCAGGCCAGGTAAATAAAAGCATTTTAGCACTATATGTTAATTTAAGCAACATAAACTCAGTCTTGATGTTCAGATCGACTTAGTTGACAAACATATAAATTTCCTTACAAAATAAATATATCGATGCCAGTGAACGTGTTCAACGAAGAGTCACAAAAATGCTACGTGGAATGGACCAGCTCATATATGAAGAAAGGCTACGAAAATTTGTGTTACCAACACTAATGTATCGTAGAATGAGGGGCGATATGATAGAGGTGTTCAAAATACTACATGGATTATATGATGATAAGGCTGCACACATTCTAAGCTTACGAAATGTTGAAGCAACTAGGGTATTGAGAGGTCATCATCTAACCCTAGTAAAGCGTCAATCAAATAGGAAACTCAGATCAGAGTCCTTCACACAAAGAGTTATATTATCATGGAACCTTCTGCCATCAAACGTGGTTAGCGCACCATGCCTAAACACATTCAAAAATAGATTAGACAAATTCTGGAGCAACCAAGATATAATGTACAACTATAAATCAAAATTGCATTACTCTAGTAGACCAAACGCCGAATACTATCTAGACACAAAAAGTGAGCTGACCATAGAGGTCTAGGAAGAGGTCTGGTAGTCAGAATCATAAGGTAAAGGTTTAAGGTTATATAGAACCTGAAGTGTTTTATTACTATGGCGTGTGGGGACCGTATGGGAGTAAAAATGTTGTCGTGAGTTCAAATAAAGTATTATAAGAAATTTATTACATAAAGAACGTATAGCAAAACACCAAACGTTGAATATTTTCCAACGTATTCGTTATAGCCTCGTTTTTGACGTCTAATAATTTTCATTTCAAAGACGCAATAATAATATGGGGGTATGTTTTGCTGACTAGTCAAACATCCATACCCTCATAATTTTAACTTGACACTTATGGTAGCAAACAACATGGTCATCGATGTAATATTCAGAAAAAAATGAATTAGATATATTCATGTATTTATTGATTAATTGATTTATATCAATTAAAAAATGTCTGAAATTAGCATAACTTATATATGAAACTTTAATCAACAAATCTGAAAGTAACACTTTGTGACGCAATAAATAAATTGAAGCATTCGAATGTTACAAAATGGATTTTAATTTAGGTAGAATCAAATTTCAAGACTGTTCACGAAAATTGATTTTTAAAACAGCAAAAAATGTTACATTAATGCGAATAAAATTCCCGATACGCATACATGTTAAATAGACGCCGGATTGGAGGTAACGATATAAGTAAAATCTTGATTTTTAAACCGTTGACATACAACAATTTTTTTCTCTGTAGATTCTTTGTTTGAAACTCGGATTTTTTAAAAAATCGATTTCATTTGCTCTAAGTCAGAGTTTACATTTCTAACTCAATTTTGATTTCAGTAAATGGTTGCGATCTCTTATTCTCATTCGGAATCACCACTGAATATTCCAAAATGTCTGTTCTTGATCTTGATCTTGATAGTATCGGTGAAACGTCTCGCGACATTACTTCACCACGCATTGCCAAGAATTTATATTTCAGTTTTTCGAAGATAGTTGGTAAAACGCTCGACGTACTCTGGAGCTATTTTGCTATCCCCGAATGCCATACTAGGTAGGGCATTCCAGGCTACTATTGTGTTTGGAATGAAGCTATGTTTGTAGAGATCTGACCTATTATTGTTGGCGGAAATAGTGTGGGTGTTTATTTCTATTAATTCTAGTTGGGTGGTGAAGATCTTGTAATGGTAACGCTGCTTTTCCTGCGAGTGCTTTATACATAAGGATGAGACGGTTTTGCTTTCTTCTAATTGCAAGGGGAGGAAGTTTCAATTGGTTAAGTATTGTTGTCATTGAACCTGGTTCATAGCAGTAATTTCCTGTAATAAACCTAGCTGACTGCTTTTGGACCTTTTCTAAGTTATCTTGTAAGTAAAGCTGATATGGATCCCAAGCTGCGCTTGCATATTCGAGACCAGGTCGGATAAGTCCCTTAAAAGCTTGGAGCTTAACACTAACAGGACACATTTTAAGATTCCGTTTGAAGAGACCGAGAGTTCGGTACGCCTTCTTGTATACAGCATTAACATGGAAACTCCAATTCGAATCACTGGTAATATTTACGCCAAGGTACCTAATTCTATCTAGAAAAAAACAAGTTTTGAACCTTCTAATGTGTAATCGAAGAGAGTATTATTTTTTTCTTAGAAAAGCGAATCATGTTACATTTAGAGAGTTGGAACCGCATGCCCCAGTCACGGGCCCACTTTCCTAATCGGTCAATATCCTTTTGCAAGGCAAGGCTATCATTGGTGTTGCGAATAATTCTGTAACAGACGCAGTCTTCTGCAAATAGTCTAATTTGGGAATCCACACATTTAACAATGTCATTAATGAAAATGATAAAAAGTATTGGGCCTAAGACAGTGCCTTGGGGAACTCCTGAAAGAACATCTGCTTTATTGGAGGAAGAACCATTTACAACGATAGACTGTGATCGATTAGCAAGGAAGGCAGATATCCAATTTAGAACTTGTTTTGACACCCAGTAACTGTGTAGCTTCAATTTGAGTAATTCATGGGGAACTGTGTCGAAAGCCTTTTCGAAATCTAATATAAAAGATTCTACTTGCAAACCCCCTTTTCTAGACATTTTGGCAAGTCGTCAATAACGTTGATGAGCTGGGTTTCACAACTTATGTTTCTACGAAAGGCATGTTGAAGGTCTGTTAAAATATTATTATTGTCAAGGTGTTTCATGAGATTTGAGCATATTATATATTCTAGCAGTTTGCAGCATACTGAAGTAATGGAAACAGGTCTATAATTACAAGGAGATGATCTCTCATTCTTCTTGTAAAGGGGACGGATATTTGCAGTTTTCCAATCATTTGGGATGACACCATTGGATAAAGACTGTTGGAATACATGACATAGAGCATGACATATTCCATTGGCTATCTCCTTTAGAACACGAGGATGGATAAGATCGGGACCCTGGGATTTTGATGGATTTAAACCAGATAACAACTTTGCAACACCAGATGGTCATATATTGATTTGATCCATTTTATCGAAACTTGGTTTTAAGTAAGGTATTTGATGTTTCAGTGAACACACTAGAAAATTGATTATTTAGAGCATCATTTACTTTCATCGGTTTCAGTTAAGAACCCATTTTTGGTTTGTAAGTGGGAATTCCTTGGCGATCATTTTTTTGTGAATTAATGTATTTCCAAAAAGGTTTGGAGTCTTGACCTATATCACCGATAAGGCTATTGACGTATTCGTCGCGTGCTTTTTTAATGTCACTTTTTATTTCGGCTCTTATAGCTTTCCATTTATCGAACAATCCAGGGTTTCCAGTTTGTTTTGCTAACTTATGAAATTTATCTTTGAGGCAAAACTTAGCACGAATCTGTTTGCAAACCCAAGGTATGTGTTTCTTGTTTGGTGTGGTTTTGCTGGAAACAAACTTTTTTGTAAATTTGTAATAAACTCTTTTAGCATGTTCCAATTTTGGTTAACATCGCGTTTGTTTTGGTATCCATTAAAATACTTTTCACTAGAAAATTGATTGGCCTCTTTTCTCATCGAATCATAATCACCTTTGGTGTATTGAAAATATTTTCTTTTTGGTTGTTTTTTGTGGGGTCGATGGTAATTTAGATCAGCGGATATGATATCATGATCACTAAAACTATCTTGGGAACAAATATTTGAAAAATGATTAGGTGATGTTGAAATAAGCAAGTCAAGGGTAATTTCATCGGGTGGGGAAAGACACTAGTTGTTCAGCACAATGCTCGTTTAGGATATTTATAAGAGTTTGACCTTCTCATTCGGCCAAAGGTTTTCCATTTGTTTTATTTGTGTTTGTATTCCAGTCAATTAATCTGAAATTGAAACGCCTAAAACGTGAATTGAAATTGCTTTGTTTGTTTTATGGTTGTTGCACATTTGTAGCATATGTTCATTTAACTTACAGGATAACTTACAGGATCTCTTCTGGACGCAGGTCCATATAGACCTCTATATCCAGATCTGTTTTATTTCTGATTTGTATGTAATCAGTGCGCATACACTTGGCAATGAATGGTGTTTTTATCAGCGGCATGGGTATGGTGCTGTGTATTCGTACTTAAACTCAGCATTTCTCCAGTAGGCATCGAGGTTTCGTTCAAATGCAATGAGGTTCTTAGAATCTACTACATGATTTGGTAGCTCATTCCACAAGTTCACCACTCTATGCGTGAAAAAGAATTTTCTAACGTCCTTTGAACATCGTTGTCTTATAATCTTAAGATTGTGCCCACGAGATACACCTTTGTTTATTGTAACCACCGGATTTATGCCTTTATTGATTGCCTTCATTTCCTTGAACATCTCTATCATGTCGCCCCTGGCGCGTCGGTAGACTGGGGTTGGTAACTTCAGCTTCTTTAGTCTGTCAGAATAAGGCATCTTGTTGAGTGTA
>LQRL01049202.1:41830-53180 GCA_001703475.1 Hydroides elegans | reverse complement strand
TACAAGGATATAAAAGTATCATAGACAATATGACTAGTTCGACATGCGCACAAATACTCTACTGACATAAGCCTTCATGATTGAAGTTGATCAGTATAAAAACCAAGAAGAAAAGAAGAAGAAGAAGACAAATAAGAAAAGTTATTCTTCAATGATTCATGCCTCCCTGAGGGTCCATCAACATTAGTAAATATCGATGTTAAGCCCTGTTTTGTTTAAAACGGAGTGTATTTCGTGTAATGATACCACACTTTGGACCCTATTTCTTGAAATATAACAAAAAGGAAATTTCCATATTAGTTCTATTTTGTGAAAATGCCAGCAAGAAATATGTCCGGGCAGAAAAGATATATCGCCGAAAAATCACTGGCTACTCCTGATAATAAAAGGGTTTCTAAACTATGCAAACATCACTTTATTATGTATGGACAATTTTGACAAAATTTGATAATAGTTTAAAACGAGTATTATCAAAAAGTTAAACATTTCTCATGTTTTAATGAGTGATTGTTTTTCTTAAATATAGATGCATTATCATTCATAAATATGGGCTTTTATTCGAAAGCATATTAGGGTACTCAGTGAAACGCCAGTATTGATTTTATACCACAGGCCCTTTAATAGAGAGCTCTGCTGCTCACACACACAATGACTCTCGTTTTATATGCCTCTCCTCATATTGAGCGATGACGTCAATGACGTCAGGCTTTACAGTGGGTGCCAGCTATGCGATTTAAATTGTGATAAATATCCGGCTATTGTCGTGTTTAAATCTTGATATCTTCTAATTTAATGAACGGATCGACTTCAAAACTATCCTTGCTCCATGTTCAGTATGTCGTCTACAACTCAATACACATTTTACAGTGTGATTCGGTGTGTATTTGAAGAAAAGTGTCGGACATGGACCCGTGTATTTTCTTGAAAAAAAGTCGACTGATTTTAATACCTGCGAAATTTTCGTAAACGAAAAGATCGCAGATAATAACTTAACTTAACCTGAGAGGAATATACTGCTATAATCATAGTATATTTAACAGGCGCGGATCCAGAAAATATCGACCCTTGGGGGCGCCAACATTATGAATTTCGGACTGAACCGGGGGCGCATTTTTTTTGTCTCACAAATAAGGGCGAACAGGAGGGGGGGTAGTGGGTGTAGAGCGCACAGGATGCGCCCCATCTAAATCCGCGCATGCTTAACATAAAATGCAAGGTATCTGTATCTGTAAGGTGAATGCATCCTTCAGATTTGAGCATTTTCGCACTTGGTGCAACAAGGTGTCACCATCACTAAAACACTGGATAAAAACATGCTGATGTGCGGTTTTTAAATCGGGTCAAAATCGTAGAGGCTAATTCGGCGTCTATATCCATCTTCGTCACACGCAACCGGAAGCTCTCGAGCGACCTTTTTGGGTCAGATTATCGGGTAGCGAGTTCCATATACGGATCGTCGATGAAAAAAAAACGAACGTTTGTAGGACTCGCGTGTATGGTTGATGGAATCGTGCGTTATGCACGGGTAGACGGTCTGCACGGGTAGACGACTCGCGACTGTTGAGATGTACTGCTTCTTGGATATCAACTACCCTGCTCATAATTGTGTACATCATGAAGGTTTTGTTTGAGACCGGCAAGCAGCATTGGTCATCCTAGTTGTTGCATCATTGACGTCGGACTGCTCTCTCTGAAATACGAAAACACGTAGCGCACGGCGCGTCGCTGTACTGATTCAAGCTTATTTATATACTTCGATGTACATAGGTCCCAAACCGATCAGCCATATTCGACTATTGGACTTACGTAAATAGAGAGTTTGGGCCGAAATTTATTTTCGGGATGACACTTTCGGTAATCAACCTTAGGTATGTTGATTCTCTCGAATTTGTAATATGCGCAATGTTCATGGTGGTTGTCCTTTAGTGTTATCCCCAGTCTCCAAACATACTTTTATCGAATTTCAACAAGTTGCCCAAACTTTTTAATGATGTAGCATTTATTCTTGATATCTCTAGGGCACATTTTTGTGTTTCTTTGTAAAAAAAAGGCACACACAGTGTTTGCTTTCTTGCTAATCATGTCAATGCGAGAGTTCTAATAGAGTTTTTGATCAATGGAGACACCGAGATACTTTGAATTGTGAACTTTGTTGATATTGTGAATATATTGTAGTCATTGTGACTATGTTGTAGTCATACTCAATTGGATTTCGCTTGTTGGTTACGAATAGTACTTCACATTTGTCTTGATTGAACTGCATTATCCGCTTCTGTTCCCATTCCTGAAGGGTGTTGAGATCGCTCTGGAGCAAATGCGTATCTTGTTGAAACTTTATATCGTGGCTGATCATGCTGTCATCGCAAAAAGGCTAGAGGATGAGTGCTCCACTGAGTCGGGAGATCGTTCATGTATAGTAGAAAGAGAAGGGGGACTAGCATACTGCTCTGTGGTACTCCTAATGTCACATCTATGGGTGATGAAATTTCGCCATCTACGACAACAGACTGGGTTCTAGCACAAAGGAAGTGCCGTATCCATCCCTATGTGAATTATTGAATCTCTTTCTGTTTATTTCAACATGTGGAGCATCTAATACACGGTTGGTTGCAACCATGGCTATTCGCATAAAAAAACATCAACAAAATCATAAACATATAAAAAGTTAAATCAACAGATATTTTTCATCGCGTAAATCCAACATTATTTTCTAGACATGCAGCTTTTTCTATTGAATTACACGTTGTTAAATACAAATATGCATATATAAGCTTACCATATATAAGATTACTATGAATGAGTTTGTGCAATACATATATATTACATATGCTAAAAATAGAAGTGTAGTTAACGGCATTGTCAGCATATATTGAAGGCTCGTTGATGCCATGAAACCTCCACATCATCATACCACTAAGTTTTATTATCATTATTTACAGATATTCGGCAGTTTCAATGCCTCGACTCAGGGAATGAATGCCAATCTTATAGGGATTGCTGCGCAAGTAATGTAGAATGTGTGTTTTATCATGCACTGCGCTATAAAATTTGTCAGTATTGTATAGCTCATTGAGATACATGTAGCTATGACGAAGAATGTTGCGACGGTGGTTGTAAAAAATCTTCCTCAGAAGCACACAATGGATTGTGCAGCCTTTGTTGGCCAATTGGTTTCGGTTGTTTGAAGGACGACGACTGTTGTAGTGGTCATTGTTTATCTAAAAATCTAGGAAATGGGCGTGAAGATGGGAGCTGCGCCAACATGATTCTTTGCGTTCCTGATTGGGAGCCATGTCATTCACATAATGATTGCTGCTGTGGTCAATGTGAAACCATTTTTACGGATCATACCGGAATTGTTATGGAGGAGAGATTATGTTTGCCCGCTTGAATAACATAACAAAAACTGCAATCAGATGCAAGCAACATGGTTCTTTTGTGTTAAATTAGTTAAACTTTCCAGAAAATCTCTAAATTTATTTTTCATTCTTAAGATTCACATTTCCAACATCAGTTAAAATTGGACATTCAGACAGCTGCATTTATGTTTAGAATTACGTCTTCTTTGCTATCATAAATTGTTCATATAACCTTTAATATAAATAACCAAACTGCTTGATTAAATATAACGTGTAAACGTTTTATCCATGTCTTCTTGCAAAATATACTTTAATAGTGTTTATTTTATTACCATAGCATAGCAAGTACTACAAGTACAGCAAGTACTATATTTCGTTTTTGCTTGATCGTGACAAATATATGATTTTATTAAAAATCATGGCCATGACATGTTGATGTTTACTTAAATTTAGTTATTCAGGGCATACTAAATCGCCGGTTGCTATGGAATCATGTGCAATGCGCGGATAAGGCTCGAGACCTCTATCATGTTAGCGTCGAATTCTTTTGTCAGCATTGTCATGAAGTATTCTGGAGCCTGATGAAATAAAAAATAATTAGTCACTAATGGAAGCTAATTTGTTGTTTTGAGAAAAAGTGGCCTTAAAAATATTTAAATCATCTCACAAATAGCCAATTCTAATCTATAACTCTTATAAAATCTTGTTCAGTTCGCTATGATAGTTTTAAATATAGATCAGTAGTCATTCGCCAAATCCTACTCTCCATTGACAGAAATAACCAATTGAGTTTGTACCCTAAGGCAGGGAAATTTTATCATGATGGTGACTTTAATTCAACGTCATTTTAACTATATTTAAGCGTGAATTTCAAAAGTGTTAAAATCAAATCCTTATACAAGGGCTGATTACCTTTTTCTCAATATAACATATTCCAACTAGATTCTCACCATCCATCTTTTGCAGAAAGTTCAGTAGTTTTTCATTGAGTTTTCTGAAATTAAGGACAACGATTTAACTTTTAAAAACAAAATGAATAATTATGGTGATATTTTGTTAAAATAATAAATACTGGTTCTAGTTAGAATTGTTATTGTTTACTTCACAAATAAATAGCATTTTACTATTTTCAAATATACGATAGCATAGTTTTGACCTGAATTAGCCATTCGACCCTATATTTTGGTTTTGATTCAGGAAAAAGTACTTCTCCAACACTGAGTGTTAAATTTCTTCTTTGTGTTATCATGTAGTTGATATATATTGAGTCAAATTAGGTAACTTGATTTGATATGCTTGTTACATACTTTTGCAATTTGTTTCCAATAATCCATTGCTGAACCCCCTCTTTATCCCATGTATCAGCTTCATAGCGTCGCATTTCGTCGAAACCATGCGAATTCATTGCAGATGGAACAGCTTCCAGGGATTTGGAAACCACACGAACAATATTATCATGTGCAACTGATACAATGAATATAATCTATGCCTTTTCTATAAAGAAAGTTTAAAAGAAAAAATATAAGATATAGCATTTCGGTAACAACGTTCATTTCAACAAATAAACGCATATACTATATGGAGAGTTCTTAGCATTAAAATACAACTACGTACTCATTTGCAGCTTTGTCACTGAGATTATGTTTTTAATCGTACATCGAGTAATACAATACTGAGTTTCAAATATGAAAATGTTTGACTAGAGTATCAGTACACACATCAAATGACAAGTTTGTGTAAGAAACATCTACAAGGTTATTGTCCATAATATTCGTAGACAAATACCAGTATCCGTTCTAGTTTCTGGATCGTGTGGCTCAATCTGTTTCACAAGTTTCTCAAAAGCTGTATCCATATCCCATTTCTTGAAATCGATATAAAGTCGGTTACCAAGCAGTGCTCCAAGCCAACCCTTTGGAGAATAACTTCTTTGTAGAACAATGGGTACGATTGGCTTTCGCAGCTTGTATGTGTACTCTGCTTCTAATAAGGTAAAATCTATGGGATTATGTTGATATGATTCGCTGTTGTAGCTAAACATTTAAAATTATAAGATATAACATTACATGGCATAAAAACCCAACAATATAAAATGTCTCGAAAAGTGTGTTGAATCTTTATTTATGTAGATGATGTATAGTCATTCAAACATCGGCTTAGTAATTTAGTTGTTGCGATAATAATTAATATTCAGCCTAAAAAGTCTAAAACCATTTCACAATAATGTCATCGTGTAAATCAAGCTACCATACGTCTAAAAACAGCTTACAGTTTATTGAAATTTGTTTTTAGGTCTTATTAAGACTATTGCGTTTTGGAATATATAAAAAACAATAAGAAGAACATATATCACATGTATCACCTGTTCTACAGTCAGGACTCTCCCTGTAGTACTCGGACAAGCACATTATCACAGCCCAAGCATTTTCCACAGCGTCTGACATTGCTTCTAGTGTGGAACCTTTCATATCGTCTGTATCGATCCAAAGTCGAAATCCATGTTTCTATAGAACGTAAAAAATAACAACTTTCTTTATACCAAACAGCTTTGCTATTAGTTTCTATGAATTATTTGGAAAAAATACGACCTAGTTTCATACCTCTGATTGTTTATATTATTTGATAAAGTATGAAACCAATTTTTGTACTCAAATGTACTTTTAACTCGCCAAATTTGTGAATAAACCATTTTTACCTTTAATCTTTCACTCAATGGCCAAATAATGGATTTATCCGCCCAACTATAGCTGATGAACAAATGCTTACAGTCGGCAATTTCTAAACACAAAAATGCAACAATTGTTTTTCCATGATTGAATCTTAATGTATGTGCATATGCTAATAATTACATGCATCAAACATTCACAAAACACATTCAGTTAAGTGGTTGAATGTTATAATGTTAAATTGTTTTTTTTTGTTGTTTATGCCTTTTCACGCCACTTCCTGAAAACTATAAACACAGAATATGTAAAATGTCATGTTCTTATCATTGAATAATTATGTATGCTTTCGTATGATTTAATGTATAAAATGTAAAGAGTTTTGTTAAGTTATTCAGCAATAAAATATATGAGGGAACCTTTGCAAGCAACAGGTTGTTCGTCATTTTGACTGAGTTGAAACAATGCTCCTTTTGCTGCGCGGCAGATATCTTGGTTAGAATGGGTAGCTAGATGCTTGAGGATGTTAAACAAATCCTTGTATTCTTTTACCTATGGTCCAATTATTGATAAATTCAATTAATGATATTAAGCGCCTCAAACTTAAATAAAACTAAGATATCAAGTTTCTTATGTTTTTATCTAATAAAAAAAAATAATAAATATAACCTTGATTAAACAGATTATCATGTTTTATGTCATATGATTTCGCAATATGTTTTGCCTTGTCACACCTTATAAAGGATGATGCAGGTATTTAACTTATTGTAAAATTACGCATGTAACACTCTGCATTACATTCACCTTTGTTGATAAAGATACATGACAAATATCAATCTAACAATCTGTTTCATACTGATATCAAATCATTTTTAAACCTGTGTTTTTGTAGGGTTGAAGCTCAGAAAATAAACTGTTCGAACCGCCCCAATCGTTTCATTCTCATTTTCACTTTCCAAAGCTTTCATGAGAATGTTCAATCCTCCCTCATGCAAGATCTGTAACAAACCATAAACAGTTTTTCCTTTAAAAAAATGTTATCCATCAGGTATAATATAAATCCACAAATCCTGATATATAAAGTATGTAGACAAATAACTCAAATTTGATGGCATTCAAGAGAGGATTAAAATTTTTGGTTGAATGATGCGTCAAAATGTTTAATCAAAGTATAGCGATAGTTCAATAAAGTTTAAATGAAGATTTAGTTCTATAGGTTAAGCCCATATATCATTCATATATCCTATGAAAATAAATGTTTTAAAATAACAAATCTAATATGTTTGCAAGTGTTATACCTTTTGTTTGTTAACATCATTGATTGCGATTCGAGATAAACCATGCAGCAGTTCTTGCGCAGTGTAAGCTATATGCCCCTCGGCATATCTATGGTCAGGAGTAGATAGGGCCTTTCCAATCAATTTAATAAGAAAGGCGATGCAATCTAAAATTCAATTATAAAGATAAAATCGTTATTCATTCATGGCTATCAGCTATAAAGTGGTTGTTAAATAGTGTTGGAAAATTAAACAAATTTCAGATGAGTAAAAATAGATAAAGCCTTGATCAACTGCAGAATTATAACATGATATGTTTTAAGCTCGTTTAATTTTCAATATGTATTAGCATTTAAAATTTATTTATCGTGAAACCATGTTACATCAAATCTGACTTATTAAATTACACACATATGCCAAAAAAAACGCATTTCAGTCGATATAGCTATCGATACAATTTTTTTACTGATAATGATGTAAATGTACCATTATCTTCTAATTTTGCAGCTTCTTTCTCGTCAATGATATAACCCAGAATAAAAATCGCAGCAAGTCGAATCGTGATATCTTGGTCATTAAGGAATGATAGTGCTATCTAAAAATTGATATTGTGATTTAAATGTTTGAAATGGTAAACGTATTAAATATGAAGTAGAAAATATATCATTTCAAAATGATTTAAAATACACATAAATTAACTATATAATATATTTGTTCAAAATGATTTAAAAAAAATATAAATAAATTTTATCCAAAATTGTAGGCGATTTTATGCACATTTGATCAAAAAAATATATTAACTTTTTTATCGTGTGTTCTGCATTTTAAATAAAATAGGTATCTATAAGTAGTAGGAATTAGTAACTAATTAGTAACAAATTAGTAACAAATTGATTTCATATCATTTAGGAATATTGTAGGATATACATTGCAAATATCGTTCTCGTGGAATACAACTCTTCCTTCTGGTGAATTTTGTATCACGTTATTCAAGAATCCTATACTTATGCTTAAAAGTCTTCCAATCTAAACCAAAGTAAAGAAAATTGACAATGTGTATATTGCTTAACATATTTGATATATTTATTACTAAATGTAAAACATATAAGGTTCAATGTAAATGGTGTATAACCAGGAGCAGCATTTTTATATTAAGGTTAATATAAAGGGATTGATATCCATGTTGCGGATCCAAGCAATATGGATGCTACTAGCGATACCCTAAGGCATGATAATAGTAAACTATTTATACTGGTTATAACACAACAAAAACAGTTTATATGTGTTTTTTTTTATAATTTCAGTTTAAAACCCGAAGCGTTTCGGGCTTGGGTGCCCTTTTTTAAAGGTATGAAAACATGAAATTATTTACCTGAAGTACTACAAAAAAGGCGCAACATTTAGGCGATTGTGACGTCACAAATATTAGTTGCCAAACAATTGCATTATAATATATCATTGAACTGCAATCTAAAACAATCGTTGAAATACCATTGTTTGGCAAGTAATATTTATGACATCACAATCACCTAAATGTTGAAAAAGTTTGGAAAAAGGGCACCAAATCCCAAAACGCGTTAGGTTTTAAAATAAAAATAAAAAAACACATATAAGCTGTTTTCGCTTTGTAATTACCAGTAATTACATTTTTACTAAATGTAAAACAATGAGATAACAAATTATGTAAAGAAGGTCCCTTATGATTGATTTGTATTTGAGTCTATCGAAACAATCTATTATATTATTTCGTAAAAGCATTTTTTGTTTATGCATTGAGTCGATGTGATATTATTGAGTGGTATCTGATAAATACTTACCGGATACTTTCTATTTTCTGAAATTGCTTTAGATGTGAGATTTAAGGTGACACATTTAATAATGCTAGAGTCAACCGCAGCCTAAAAAGACAAATAATAAATATTTTGGCACCAATACAAATATCAATATGTGCCTAGAATTAATTCCGTGTGGAAATTATAAGGTACATCTATGTACAATAATGCATGAATTAGCAAATACAATATCTATCAAATAGCCATTAAAATATAACAGTTATTCATGCATGAATCGACAGTCGTATATCCTAATCAAAATTGTTATTTTACCAAAAAAATGCATGAAATATAAAAATTACTAGATATATGAATAACTCAACTATATTTTCTCACCCTTGCGAATTGTCTATCATTTGACAAGTTAAAGATGATTGATAAACAACTCAAAAAATTGTGTGATAATCCCATATGTCCACGGTGTATCTGGTCATGCTGTTTATACTGGAACCATTCGACCACCTTTTCAAACACAGCTTTACAAACACTGTATGGTTAAAAACTACTGACAAAGCTTTAATTCTAAAATTAATACAATACAACATTTTGTCATAAAACGTTAATTGATCAAATGTATATAAACACTATGTGTAATAATATTTATATTTTAAGAAAAAAAGTTTTATTTATTCTAAAATCAATATCTAGTTAATTTTATTATGAATGCAACATATACGTCTTACCTATGAAATCAAGATGAAGCAGCTTGCTGCAAACAGTTTTCCTATTCGCTCGATCTCCCGATAAACTCTCCAAAGCTAATATTATTTTCTTAACCTGCTCTTCATCAAACGATGGTTGCAACTTCAAATATTTGATATAATTCTCCAACCTATTCATAGATTCAGCTATATCCGGCTTGCCCCCAAATACAAGGCGATCCTGAATCTTTTGTATCTGGATTTTTCTAAACATTTCTGTTAGTTTCATATCCAACAAACGTGTTCATTAAGTTTGATATCCCAATTCAGTAGGAAATACAATGTTACTTATATATTATTGTTTATCCGTGTTCTTGTTTGTGTAGACCCAAATGGCAAAGCTTTATAAAACATATGTATTGCGTTAATATATAATTAACCTCATAATTAATTTTTCATTGCCATATCAGGCGCTTGTTTACACCCAAACTCTATATAAAATACAATCTTACAGTTCGCCAATTTAATGCATTTTCCTGTTGATGATGAAACTTCAATACAATGGGATAAAGATTAATACAATAACTACATCACATGAATATATATACCACATTGTTTATCTAACCTTGTGCTTTGTCAGCTCAAGTATCTAGTAATGCACTTATATAATATATACTAATAAGCCTGATATATATATACTTAAGAAATAGGTTATCGTTAAGCATATACAGATAATGCATCTCATACAAAAGCATCAGGCAATCAGGAAAGGCCATAAATATATCAATATATGTTATGAATAGAATTATAAAGAAGGACTCTATGATAAAGAAATGATATTACATTCATCTAACTAAGCAGCAATGTCAGTGCAATCTTTCTATGCCAGACATGTCAAATGTAACGAAATTCTTTATATTTTTAACGCAGAATAAAACACTATTCAGTGATCAGTTTATTTAAATTGAAGAGTTCTACAAAAAAAATTCATTTTAAACAACGACTATCTAACATTAAGAATGTTTTTTTTATGATATGAAATTGCATATTTATGTTTTGTACAACGCTAATGTTAACAACATTTTTATAAAGGCCTATTTCCAAAAAGCATACTTCTATATATCGGTAAAAAGATAATATATCATTTTCAAGCCACTTTATATCTAACAAATTTTCACACTTTATAAAATAATAAAGTATATGTATATATCACAGCTTAATCGCTACACATATATCACAGAAATGTATACAACATATGGCTGGTTGAAAAGACGATTTTAATCCATACACACTATTTCATATTTATTAATAAGTGAGTTATAGTATAACTATTGTGATTTAATACAAAAAGATAAGATATTTCTGCTATTATGCATAAACACTTACGTACATAGAGGATAAAAACCGTTTTACACATTTAAAACATCTATATAATGTGCTGCCATAGGCTACACCTATACATTAAGCTCTAAAAAAACAAGTCACTAAATGAATTGCTATTAAACTATAACATGCATTAATGCAATTAATGGAATTGTATGCCAATATTAAAGTTCAAAATCGTCCCTGAAAGGTTTA
>LQRL01049202.1:23035-35639 GCA_001703475.1 Hydroides elegans | reverse complement strand
AATCATCTAATCTATCCAATGCCTCTGATAAATCTAATGGTCCACCTCCGAATCGTAAACGATCATCTATCACTTTGATTCTATATCTAGAAAACATATTGATTTAGTTTATAAGCAAATAAATATAGCATTAAGTGAAATATTTACACATACATACGCTTTGAATATACTCATTCATAAATTACATATAAGCCCATATGCTAATCCATACCTAAGCAAATAAACACACTTGGGTTACATTATACTTGATATGGGCGAGAAACAAGCACCTTATTGATTTATACTCAGCGCATACCATATGCATAGCCGTTAAAACCTTATGTCAAGAATGCGGTACAAAAAAACCATTCAACCAGAAACACTCATTTCCAAGGGTAACTGGTCAGTTCGTACCTTTACAACTTCGTACCTTTACAACTTCGTACCATTTTGGTCAGTTCGTACCTTTTATTTTGGTCACTTCGTACCTTTTGAATTAGTCACTTCGTACCTTTTTTATAAAAATATATCTGTCAGTGATTTGATTTAATTATTTATTGTTAATTTCTCTTTTACTAATATTTTACTTTAGTTTTTTTTTGTTTCAAAAACTGCTCACTTGGTGTGACTGTTAATCGAATCATTCATTCACATTTTGAAACGTCAAATGAAGACTATTATATAAATTTAAGCTTATGAACATTTATAGATATTTTGATTGATTTTTTCCCGAGTTAATCTTGGGTTGATCCTTGAATGAAATGATCCACTCAAGTTAAATTGCTCATTTGACCAATAAAAACAAAAACGAACGACCTTCGCAAAAAAGTGAATTTGCCCCGTAAGGCTCCATGTATAAGAGATAGGTAAAAAATCTTAATTGCAATTAATGTATGACATGTTTCGTGATACGCCCCCACTATTTACCTGACTCATCGGATCAAAGGCGTCATGACTCAATGCTTAAACAGGTGTCAACACAATAAACACACATGCTCGCTTTGGGGATTAGTATCGAACCATACACGTTTATTATAAATGGGCAACCATCATGATTAATTACAAAGTAGAACAATTGCAGGATATATACTTAATTTATACGTTAATGTAACACCGATATTCACTTTCACAAATGTGAACTTAAATTTCACAAATAAATAAAACATAGAAATCAAATTGAGAGAAAAGAGAGCGAGCGAGAGAAAAAAAAGAGTATTTTGAAATAAGATATCGTATACTTGGATACAGATCAATAATATATTAACTAGTGCCACAATTTTTCCGGCCATATCACTTAAATTATATTTAAATTATATTTAAATTTTATACATATGATGAATTGAATTTAACCAACAAAACAACATTTTAAACAATTTGGATATCAATTTTAGGTGATAAATGACAGTTATTGAAAAAAGGTACGAAGTGACCAAAAAAGGTACGAAGTGACCAAAATGGTACGAAATGACTAAAACACCGAAGGTACGAACTGACCAAAAAGGTACGAAGTTGAAAGGTACGAAGTTGCAAAGGTACGAACTCACCAGAAAGCTTTCCAAATATATGACTTTTATCATTGATGTATTAGGGTTTTAGCGGACAGAAGAATATTTATATATTTCAACATATAGTCACAAGAACTTTCAAATTTGATTAAGCTAAACTTTTTGCAGTTAAAATTTTGATATATTCTTTTTGCAAATATGTATATACCCAACTTTCACCTCTGAAATAGTCTAAGTAAAGCGAAACGTTTGGAATATTCCTTATATCCAAAAGGTCGAGTGTAGGGGTCAATTTGAATTTGACACAATTTAGACCCGAATCAGAGCCGGAAAAAGCTAATAAATGTCAATAGATCTTAACGTCAAACAATGACTAGGTCCAGTCATTACTTTTATTTTTATTGTATATCGATGTAAAAACACATATTTCTAGAATATACTTTCACCTAGGTCTAATTGAATAATTTCTATTTATTTATCAATCTATCAACTTCCCATCTCCACGAGATAACCATTGCGAATAAAAGGTTAGTCTTAATGAGAAAATGCGCTTTTTTAAGAATGAAAAAAAAAACACATGTTGTCTCATTCTTCCCCCATAATTTCATATTATGACACATATGTTAAAATAATTATATTCCAGTTTTCAATGGATTGATTTGATCATTAAATGATTACAAAATGTAATTATGATCTTTAAATGAGCAAATGCTCAAAAATCGATGAACCAAACAGTTTTGAAATTGTTTATGCTAAAAGAATATTTAAGGTATGCATAGGTCGAATTCCATAACAATAAGTTCATTGAAACACTGTTCTATCTCTCTCTCTCTCTCTCTCTCTCTCTCTCTCTCTCTCTCTCTTTAACACGTTTAATATACACATGCTCTATTTAAAGTAAAGGTTTAGTTTAAAAATGAACTGTGATTACAAAAATAAGATAGATAATGTGTAAATCTACACATGAATAAAAACGATTAGTCAATGCAACAATAACACAGCATGTTTTGTGTTTTGTGATAATCCTTAATATAATTTTATGAAAATCTATGAATTCATATGCATATAGAATAAAGTAACAGTTAGGATTATTTATTTTAAAATATTAACGAGATTACTATCACTTTGTCTATTGAGAATGTTTTTAAGTTATATGTTGTATTTCATTATCTGATAACGTACCGTGTAAAAGTAATACTCGGCTAAAATTTAGAAACTATTCAAATGATACAATTGATTATTTTTTCTAGTTGACGTAAATGCAAATATACACCGATAAAAAACTAGCAAGAGGTCAAATATAACGATTTTAGTATACCTATCTAATAACTAAAATGCAAAAACACAATATAGCTTTACAATTATTTTTTTTCAATGAGACCAATATTTTTAATAAAGATAACATCGGTGAGAGACCAAAATGTATTATGTTTGAATATGAAAATTAATGAGAGTATTAACCAACATTATGTGATAGAAGGATAATTTCAATAATGATTTAAACCGTCTGTGGTGTAGTCGCAACTTTTGAAATTGTAACAAACATTAAAATATAAACTGGATATTGCTAAAATAATAGTTCGAGTTATGTATCAAACGAATTGGCTTAGTTTATAGTTTTAGACTATTATAAAACGGTTTTATAAAGTGCTTTAAAAAAAGTTTTAACTGATATTATAATGAGGATTATATCAAATTTTATTTGAGGCAATTTAAGTACACAATAGATTCTCGTAAAAATTGATAAGGAAATATAGGAGTGTCAAGTATATTCTCTAAAACGATTATGAAGATTTATTGGATACTTTTAATCACAATCATGACATATCTTGACTTTTTGGAAATTAAAGCAAAGCCCAAACAACAGGTCGTTAACTTGTCAAACTTGATCACTGTTTCACCTATAAAAACATGAAATAGACCAAGAATCAAGTCACACATATCAACCTCAAAAGGAAGTAGATCATCAAATCTGATCAATGTGAACATTGACAGACGTGATCATGTCAATTCGAACGACTTTTTGAAAATAGCCTCAATGAATTGTAGGTCAATAAAAAAACAAGTATGACACAATTCTGGGCTATATTATCGAACATGACTTAGCACTTTGTTTTCTTACTGAAACATGGCTAAATCCCGAAATCGACGATATGATATTGAAATCTACGATTCCAAATAGCTTCAAAAGTATCAATAAACCAGAAAAAAAAACAGAAAAAAAACTGGAAAAAGAGGAGGTGGCGTTACCGCCCTTTTTAGCAACAATATAAATTGTGTCGAAATCACAAATCAAAATGAAAACGAGTCTTTTGAACATTTGCTAGTTAAGGTTGAACACGAACATACTCAAATTATCATATGCGCTATTTACCGGATACCGCCATCAGCAGAAAATAGGCTTTCAAGAAACAGTTTTATGATTGAATTTAGTAGTTGTTTAGAAATTATTTCAATTTTGAAAGAAAAACTCATGGTCGTTGGTGATTTCAATATACATTGGGATGACAAGAACAATTCTGAAACCAGACAATTTGTGCATTTGATTGACGCATTCAATCTTAAGCAAAGTGTAGAATTCCAAACGCATGAATTAGGGAATACATTAGAATTTGTTCTATCCAGAAACAACGAAAACCTAATAAGAGCGTGCTATGGCTATGAATATATATCAGACCATATTGCAATAAATACTATTCTAGAGGTCAAAAGATCAAACCCTGTTTAAAAACCATCAAATATAGGAAATTCAAAGCCATTCCAATCAGTGAATTCTGTGATGAAAAAGAAAATGAATTCAAAAGTGTGGATAAAATGAATTATGTGAATTATTTGGTCGATTCTCACAATAGAATTATATCAGGAAAAAATAGACAAATTTACTCCAGAAAAAGATAAACGTGTATTTCTTAGGGACAAAGTACCCTACTTTACGGATGATGTAAGAAAATCTTAATCTGAGGAACGAAAAATTGAACGTCAATGGAGAAAAAGTGTTAAAAATAAAAGCAAAAATGCAAGTCATTTGAGAAAGAAATATAAAGACGCTAGAACAAAATCAGCCAATTTACTTGAAAATTCAAAGAAGACATACTCTATGGATAAAATTACGAATTGCGAAAAAGATCAAAAGAAACTTTATCAAATACTAAATAGCCTCTTAAAAGGTCGTGTGAACAAGACCTACCTTATCTTGTTTCGGAAAGTCAATCACTGAATACGTTCAATGATTTTTTCGTAGATAAGATTAGAACAAATCGTGAAAACGTAAATTCGAACGTTTATACTTATTGTCCAGATGCCGAAGCTGTGCTTAAGTCAACACTCGATGGTTTTATGCCTGTATCGGAGGAGACTATAGACAAATGTATATCTAATTCAAGTAATGCGGCGTGCGAAAGCGACTCCCTCCCAACTTGGCTACTCAAACAATGCAAAGACATACATATACCAGTGATTACTTCAATCGTGAATGCATCGTTAGAATCAGGAATATTTCCCCTTGGATTAAAGCACGCACTTGTGAGACCTAAACTGAAAAAAACAGAATCTGGATAAAAACGAGCTCAAAAATTATGGGCCAGTTTCAAATATACCTTTTATCTCTAAAATAGTTGAGAAGGCTATAATCTCCCAAATAACGCATCATATGATTAGCAACAACCTTTTCGAGCCGTTGCAATCCGCCTACCGCCCCAACCATAGCACAGAAACTGCATTACTGCGGATACAGAAATACATTCTACTCGATCTAGACAATAAACGTGGTGTGATTTTAGTACTTCTTGATTTGTCGGCGGCTTTTGATACCATCGACAATCCTGATAAATCGCTTACACAACCGCATCGGTCTGAGGAGTAGCGCTCTCGAATGGTTTAAAAGCTATCACGAAAACGGAACGCAAAGTGTTACAATCAACGGTTCCGAGTCCAAGCCTATTATCCTAGATTTCGGTGCCCAACAAGGGTCCCTGATGGGCACGGAAGAATATAAGATCTACATCACACCGAAAGCAACATTATCCGTCAGCAAGGTATAAAGTTTCATATATACGCAGACGACGGACAGCTCCATGTGTCCTTTATTCTGAAGGATAATGAAGATCTACAAAGAGCGCTTTCCACACTACGTCAATGTACATCGGATATTAAATAGTGGATGAGCCGGAATATGTTAAATTAAACGATTCCAAAACGACAGTCGTCCTCATAACCCCATGACATAGGTCAAACGGCGTTCTGGTGGATACAATCCAAATCGGAGACAGCGAAGTGCAAACCTCAACTAGCGCGAGAAACATCGGTGTCATATTTGACAAACCTCTTGACATGCATGCTCATGTAACATCTGTTGTGAAATCATGTATGCTCCATATACTGGATATATCACGGATACGTCAATACATAGACCAATTATCATGTGAAACGTTGATTCATGCATTAATTAGCTCCAGAATGGACTAATCCAACTGCCTACTGTATGTACTACCGAGAACGCAGATTGAAAAACTACAAAAGATACAGAACATCGCTGCTCGGGTCGTATCGAAACGACGTAAGTTCCATCATATAACCCCGGTTCTAAAGTCTTTACACTGGCCTAGAGTTGAGCAACGCATTCTGTATAAACTCATTGTGCTTACATTTAAAGTAATCCATGGAAAAGCCCCTAGCTACCTATCCGAGCTTGTCCAAGTGTTTGAACTGAAGCGGTCTTTACGCCTTAAAAATAGACAAACACTTCAAGTACTACCGAAATACAATACAACGACATACGGGAAACGACATACAAGATAGGAGCCCCTACCGAGAGGAACAAGTTGCCTGAACACCTCAGGACAATTACAGACTTCGAACATTTCAAACGCGAATTTTAAACGAAAATAATTGTATTTGGGATCTCATATGTTTGCTCGTCACAATGTACTTATACCGTTGTATATTTATTAGTAATTTAGTTTTCTAACTGTGACACAAGTCCTATTGTAGTATTGAGATCTTAGCGCACAAACCATGACAAAAACCAAACACAAGAAAAATGACAGAGTTCAACCTTTTATTCTGGAGTAGCTTTCTTACATGATAAACAAAACACACCCCAAAATATTTAACAGGATCAATGTGTTAGGCATACATGTCAAACATTTTTAAACATTGTCTGAGTTGTTATATAGAATAGTGGCACACTATTATATAAATTACGTATACGACAAGCATTTACAGAACAAAAGCGTCAGATAAAGATTTTTGTTGCATTTGAAAAAAACGTTGCCGCTATGAATAACTTTAAAATCTTTTTGAAAAATTTATACATAGACTCTAAACAAAACATCCTCACGCTTTGTTCATTAATATTTGAACGTTTTCTCATTTTGAATTGCTTTTTCGAAAATAGTTATAATTTGAATCAAACCATTGAAACATCTGAAAATATGATTTAAATTTTAACATAGCTTTCAATAAAAAAATATGTGGGGGTAGGAGGGGACAACGCCTTTTTATTTAAAAAAAGCTGATTTTCCCAATAACATGAGCATTTTATTCGCAAGATTTTCTCATTCAGCTGAGAATCTATGACAGTATGAAATTATATCATAGAAATGTATGTTGGAAATAACATAGTATAATCAGACATGGGCACACTCGTGGTTTATCCCCCAGCAGCATTTTAGACGTTTGTGCTCTTATAATAAAGCGACATTTCAAAATGGTAAATAGCTAAAGTTATTTAGAAAAAAAGTTTGATAATGACCGGGCCTTACAATAGTGCCCTGGTCATTGTTTGGAGTTTAGATCTTTGATATTTGTGCGCTTATTCCCGACTCTGATTCGGGTCAAAATATATGCAAATTCACATTAACCCCTACACTTGACCTCTTCAATATAAGGGATGTTCCATAGGTTTCGCTAGACTTAGAAAATTTCGGGGGTGAAAGTAGGGTATACACCTATTTACACAAATAATATTAAAAATGTGGAAATGTAATTAATTGCTAAGCAAGAAACTGCATAATATTGTGCAATTTTGAATTATTTTGTTTCGATAGGTTAAAAGATATGACTGGTTTTCCGTGCGCTAAGATCTCAATTCTACAGTAGTCATTTGGTGTAATATGTAATGTTTTAGTTTTTTCATGTTATTCCATTAGTTATTTTCTTAATGTTACCAGTTACATAGTTTATAGCTTATAGTAGTTTTATATTTGCTTATTGTAAGGTGTCGAAGAATATTTTCATAAATATCGGCACCCTAAATATTCATTTATTATTCTTAATTATTATTTCAAAGCTTTTGTACTCTGAAATTCATGTTAAAGTTCAATGAAAACAATATATTTAATAAAGATAAAATCAGTGACAGAGCAAAATCTGTTATCGTAAAATAAGAAAATGGATGAGAGTGTAAACCAATATTATGCGATAGTAGGAACATTTCAAAGCTTGTTGACTCTCAAATTTATGATAAAAAGCATCCAAGGTAAAAATATCCATTGTGCAATAACGATGCCGTCGTATAATCATACTTTAATGGTGTTAATGCAAAAAGCTGCGTATCGAACCAAATCCATCCTTACCGTGATCCTGTCGAATCGAAACGCCCCTATAAGCAATAGAGTGACAACATAAGGGAATGAAGCGGTCACACCTTTGTGGATGCCAAGCGTTCTTTCAAGGACAGAAAATTGCGGAAGCTTGTGACCAGAACGTCACTCGATACGCATCCGGTTAAAGTAAGTTAAATACACGGTAAAGCATAATTAAACGTGATTAAAGTCTAATAAAATTCCATTATAAAGTTCAATGTTAAAGACAATAATTACTTTAACAGTCATCAAGTTATCAAATTATAAAATTTTAAGCATTTCATATTCAATTGAATAATAGTAGCATAAGATGGTATATTTCTATGCTTATGTTGCTTTAGGTAAGCCGTAGACGATGCAGTGAATTTTAATAGCAATTGAAGGGTTACGTGCAACATTGTGTTAAGTCGACTTAACATGTTTCGTTAAATGTTTTTGTAAAATGTCACATGCTTACAGATCCATGTTATATATGTAAATAAAGCTAGGAAAGCAATACCATTACAACTATGTTGTCGCTTGGCGACTTGCCAATCCTTATGTAAATGACCATTGTAAACATATTCAATGGCCTTTATTTCAAAACGTCGATTTCAGACTTAACACATTGTTGCACGGAGCCCTTTAATTGCAAGAAACTTTGTGCACTGTGAGACCTTGCCGCGATCATTTATAAAATATATCAGTTATAATATGTTTCATGGTTCATTTTTGAAATAAGTATCACCATTTTTAAAATTTATATAAGATATGTTAATATTTTCATGATGTGCTCTGCATTACTAAATACGCAATCATCATATGGGCCCTGCAGTGAACTTTAATAGCAATTGCAAGAAACTTGTGCACTGTGAGACCTTGCCGCGATCATTTATAAAATAAATCAGTTAAACTATGTTTCATGGTTCACTTTTGGGAATTAGTATCACCATTTCAAAAATTTATGTCAGATATATTAATATGTTAAACCAATGAATATTAATAAATCTAAATGTATTGCAGTAAAGTAGTCCATCGATAACTGGATAGCTGTATGAGAATTTATCCAGAACATATATCAATAAAGCTACACATTTTCATAATAAGGCCTCTGCATTACTAAATACGCAATTTTTCATGGTTCATTTGGGAAATTAGTATCACCATTTTTAAGATTTATATAAGATATGTTAATATTTGTCATGATGTGCTCTGCATTACTAAATACGCAATCATCTTACCTCTTCGACGCTTCCTGTTCGTCAAATTTTCCTCGAGCATTTAAATGATCATTAATCCTACAAATTCTATATCTAGAAAACATTTTGTCTGTGGTATTTAGTTCTCAACTTTTACATCAAATGTTACTTATGTTATTAATGCCACATTATGAATTTATTAACCAAAGAAAAGATACATAGTACAGTACAAAAACTTTATAATGTAGTAAACATGTTACTTAGAGTTATTAATGCCACATTATGAATTTATTAACCAACGGAAAGATTGTCAAGAAACAGCTGAGTAGTTCTGCCCAATACTGCCCCTTGGTGTTGTGGAACTGCCCCCGTGGTACAACGTCTTGTTTGTGAGTCCGAATAAAACGCCGCTCTATTAAACTTGCTTTATTATTTCCAATATTATTTCCATACTTCTTATTATCATCAATCCGCATCTGATGAGCACAGAATCTCGACTCCTATTTATACCATTTCACACACATTTTAGAAGATTCCATAACAAAGAACATGCTACATAGCACGTACATGGTCTACTTAGTACATATAAACATATCAGTAATAATCACGTACACGGTCCACTTAGTGCAGATAAACAACAATGAACGTTATTATATGCATGTAGAAAATATAGAAGATTCGAGAATACACATATCTTGACAATAGCCCCCCTCTTAAGAAAATATTCCCAATGTTTTCACATCTAATTCCTACATCAGAATAACGTTTATCGCACTATGTCAAGTTTATGTTGTGCTCAAATAATCCGCCGCGACATTGTCTGAACCCTTGATGGCTTCAATCCGGATACTATAGTCCTGGAGAAACAACGACCATCTCATGATCCGGGCGCTGTCGGTCTTGCACTTCTGGATGTAAGAGAGTGGTCTATGATCTGTATGTAGCACGAACTCAGTTCCATAGAGGTACTTCTGGTACTTCTGAACAGCAAACACAATGGCGAGGCATTCACGTTTCGATAACCGAATAGTTTTTCTCCCTCTGCAGCAGCTTCTTGCTCGCGTATGCCACAGGAAATAGTCCGTCATCAAAGTTCTGCAGCTAGGCCGCGCCCACTGCCGTGTCAGAGGCATCAGTTTGCACGATGAAAGGCCTTGCAAAGTCCGGTAACCGCAATATCGGTGCCTCCGTTAGCTGTTCCTTTAACGTCTGGAATGCTGATTCCTGGGCTGGTCCCCATTCGACTTTCACAGGTTTGCCTTTCTTCGTCAAATCAGTCAATGGCACGGCAATCTCGGCAAAGTTCGGCATGAACTTCCTGTAGTATCCGGCAGGTCCAAGGAACGACCTGACCTCCTTCTTGGTCGTGGGCTGTGGAGCATCCCTGATCTTGTTGAGCTTGCTCTATCTCGACTTGGCCTTTTTTGATTCTGTGTCCGACGAAGTCCACTTCTGCACTTCCGATCTCACACTTTGACGGTCGAAGTGTCAGCTTGGCGCTTCGGATGCGTTGGAATACGTCTCGCAACATCACCATATGGCATGGCCAGTCCCTTGTGTGTCCGAGGACGTCATCAACGTATGCGTCCGTGTCCTTGGCACCCTTGAGGAGCTTGCGCATCACTCTGTTGAAGGCCGCACCGGAATTCTGTAACCCAAATGGAATCTTCCCGAACTGGTAACACCCATCCGGAGTCGTGATCGCCGTCAGAGGCTTCGATGCTTCATCCAATGGGATCTGCCAATACCCTTTGCTGAAGTCGAGCTTTGTGAAGAGCTTGTCCCCATGTAGCTTGGCGATCAGATCTTCTTGATTCCCCATCGGTTCGGTGTCGAACTTCGTGATGCTGTTCAATCTTCGAAAGTCTATGCAAAATCTGTATGTATTGTCCTTCTTCCTCACCAGCACTATTGGAGTATTGTAGGGAGAAGTTGACGGTTCGATCACTCCATACTTCCGCATGTTCTCTACCTCTTCTTTGACGACCTGTCTTGTAGAGTATGGCATTGGGTACTGCTTCACCCTCACAGGCTCCTTCGTAGTTAGTTCAATGGAATGCGCTCCGAGGCTTGTTCCCGGTACATCTGTGAATATGTCCCTGTACTCGTACAGCAGGTCTGCTACCTCCGTCTTCTGCTCATCACTCAGTGTGTCGACGATCTTCACATCCTTGTAACTCTCCTTGCTCTCTAGCGTCGGCAGATGGAGAAGTGAGTCTTCATTCACGACCCCGTCGCCAATGGAGTCATCCTCGTCAATCACTGTCACAGCTGCTGCCTTTGTGTGGACATCGTCACGCTCGAAGTATCGGCGGAGAAGATTTGCATGGAAAATCTTGTCTTTCCCATCCATGTTGACCCTGTAGTCCATCCTGTTCAGTACTTCTACGACTTCATATGGTCCCTTCCACTGAAGAAGCAGCTTGTTGTTGTCAGTAGGTAGCAATACAACGACTTTTTGGCCGACTTCGAAGGATCGTTTCTTTGTGTTCTTGTCGTAGTGGTGTTTGAATTCTCCCTGTGCAGCTTGGAGATTCTCGCGAGCCAGCTGACACGTCTCCTCGAGTTTGTTCTTCAGGTCGAAGATGTACTGGTACGTGTTCTGGACCTCTGGAGCTTCACTCTTCGTCCACAGCTCCCTCAGAACTTGCATCGGTCCCCGAACAGTCCTTCCGTAGAGGAGCTCGAATGGCGAGAACCCTGTGCTGGCTTGTGGCACTTCTCTGTAGGCGAACAGCACGGCAGGAAGATACCGGTCCCAGTATTTAGAACGCTCTTGGCACATCTTCTTCAGCATACTCTTCAGGACTCCGTTCATTCGCTCGCACAGCCCGTTACATCTTGGATTGTACGGTGTCGTGTAGATTTGCTTGATGGACACGAGCCTGCAAACTTCTCTCATCATGTCGGCTGTAAACTGCGAACCACGGTCACTCAGTATCTCCTTTGGAAATCCAACTCTGCAGAAGACATCCAGCAACGCCTCTGCTACTCGTTCCGTCTCTATCTTCGGCAACGCCAAAGCTTCTGAATATCGAGCTGCGCAATCCACCACCGTGAGAATGTACCGGTTCTTGTGGTCGGACACTGGAAAGATTGGTCCAATCAGGTCCACAGCGAGACGTTGGAACGGTTCGTCTATGATCGGCATCTCCCCGACTGGAACCTTCGTCGCTCTACCTCTAGGGACAGTCTTCTGGCATACATCGCAGGATCTACAGTGTCTTGTCACGTCGCCGCTTATTCCTGGCCAATGGAAATTGGATGTAATTCGATCCAGTGTCTTCTTCATAGCAAGGTGACCTCCCACCAGTGACTCATGTGCCAAGGCCATCACTTGTCTGCGGTACGGGGTTGT
>LQRL01049194.1:0-12049 GCA_001703475.1 Hydroides elegans | reverse complement strand
CAGGGCAAGTATACTTACCCTAAAAAATCAGGGCAAGTATACTTACCCTAGGGCAAGTATACTTGCCCTAACCGAATAGATACCCTACAACATATATACATGAATTGTATATAAAAATGGGGGAATATGTTGTTATTCCAGGTATATTTTGCTGCGGGTGGATTCTTGGGCCCGCCCTAGGTTTTATAGGCGGTGGTTATGCACTGACTATATTCACCGACTTCTATACTGTTCCTGAAAGGTAAAGGAAAAAGAATATGTGTCAAACGTTTTGGAAGGTTTGTGCTAGTTTTTGAGAACATCAATTTTTTTTACGCGACGGTCAATAGAAATGTTACAAAGATTTTTCATTAAGTATGTTTTTGTCTTTCCGAAATGATAAAGTGTTTTCAACGCAAAACATATTGGAATATTAAAATGCTGCAAACAGTTTCATAATTGTTATAGGCACTTGAAAATGTTTTTTTATGTTGTTGCTATATCAAATGATTTACATATAAATGATCAAATTTGTGAAATTCGTCATGAAACCCATTTTAAATATCAGTACAATAATTATTTTATCGAGTTAGTACCTAAATGCCTAAAACCCTTCAAATATACACCTATAACCTAGATGTATGGTCACTCCCCCTTTTTCCATGTTACAGTGAATGGATCGACAAGGACGACCCTCGATGGGTGGGTGCCTGGTGGATCGGCTTCCTGTTTGCGGGCGGGGCCATGCTGCTCTTCGCCCTGCCCATGGCTGGATTCCCCAAGGATCTGCCAGGTAAGGTGCCATCATATTTGGTTTATGTCTTAATGTTATATATAGTTCAGAAGGGATTCATTTTTGCGGACGGGGCCATGCTGCTCTTCGCCCTACCCATGGCTGGCTTTCCCAAGGATTTGCAAGGTAAGGTTACTTAGCATTTGGTTTTCCGTCTTAATGTGATAGGTGAGGTGGATATGTTTAAACCTTTCGCAAATGGTATTAGGCTTAAAAGTCAAGAATTTGAGAAAACAACATTCACTTAATTTGTTTTGAATATCCACGGTTAAGCTTCCGACTTCATGCACACGATGAGCTTAAACTCATATGATCATTTGCGAGTTTGCTCAAAATAATAAAATATATCAACATAAAAAAATCTGACCAATGACAAATGTATTCAAAATACGTTAAAATTACAAACTTTGGGATATGGTTAAAATTGTTTTAGAGCTGCGGGCTTTGTTTATTCATGGAGCGAGTCAAACACGATTTCATCAGTTTCATATATAGAAATATAGTGAAACCAGAAATATTTCAAGCTGTACAAGGTGTAGTAAGATATTTTAGACCTTATGGCGCTCCATTGTGCTAACGAGCGATTCAATTTCATTGTCCTTCCAATGTGTATATTGCAATTTCCTTGTGGAAATGAACGAGTTAAGACTATGTAATCGCACATGGTATGTATATCGATAACAAAGATAATCGGTTTAAGACCTACTGACAAATAAACAGCTTCAGCAGGACGCATAAACATTATGAAATAACTGGAGTTTCCTTCAATAATACCGGTAAGCAATACATGGTATATCCTACTAGGCTAGATGTCGTTCGGTGTTACACAAATGTTGGCACGTTGGTGTATTTACTGTCTGTCTTATAAATCACTATTTGACGGCGTTTTTTTTGTAAAAAAAAAACATTTTCATTGGCGAGACGCGCACTCTATGACGTTGAAACCGCGTTACATTGACGTCCCATAGTACAACGACGCTCAACGAGAGTTGATTTGCACCTCTATTTCAAACGTTTTATCGACGTCTATTTTTTTCATTTTTCTCTCACATCGTATTTAGCCTCGGGGTTCTTGTACGGAAACTCTTAGCTTAAAAAGCCAATCCTTTATACCGCATACAGCGATGCCATGATTAGATTGCCTTGCTACAAGAAAACAAGTCAGTGAAATTGAATATTTTTTGTTGAGAGGCAGCCAGCCATTAGCTGAACAAGCTATGATTTCGCCATCAAAATCACGCAACTCAATCTGGCCGTGGTGCCACTCTGTTGCTTCCATCCAATTTGCTTGCAGTTTCCTCTCCCCATATCCCTTTCATATACGACGACAAAACGACGACGACGACGTGTAAAAAGCCTTGTGTATTAGGCTCTATCATCATGGAGGGGCACTCAACGATATATATATTTTTAAATATCTCAATGTATTTATTGTTAAGCGGAAGATTATCAGATATCTTTGAAATAAGCTTAATACGCTGATTTGCATCAAAATGTTTATTCTGAAGTTGCAAGCAGGCCCCCAAAAGAGCGACTGCAAGCAAACATTCTATCTCCTACCAGAATAAAGATTCCAAGAAATTAAATGGGTATATAAGTTTTTCCCTCATATATTCATTTACCAAGATTAAATTAAGATACATCTACATTGGTTGATATATTTAAAACATAATCGTAGAGTAAAATAATAGTTTTGAAGAAAATTTTTTGTTCTGTTCGGAAAAAGTTGCAAGCAAGGAAGAACTGCTACAAGAATAAACATTTACCCGAATAAACCGTTGAGTACCCTCGATCATGAGATGGGGGAGAGAATAAGGGAAACAAAAGTGATTTTTCTCTGTTCGCTCAATCTATCCAGAAACCACATAAAACAGACTCTATAATAGACTTGTCAAGGGTTCTCACAATAAACTGTTCTTTTTTATGTAAAGGCGCACTTCCTTGGGCTTTGGTCTCTGTCTTGTGTGTGACTTTGGTGAAGGGAGCTCAAGATCAAGACACTGGCATTTATAGTCTTTCAGGTTCTTATCAAACGCCACCACCGCCGCAACTCAGGGGCCATATGCATACAATTCTAAGCATCCTTACATTCTAAGTCTGCATATGCATATAATATTTTGAATCCATGCTCGATTTATGCTATAAACTAGCTATGAGTATTAACCATGATCCGATTGTAATAAATTGAAAGAGAGTTATACTGAATTGTCAATCATTTAATGACATATCGATGTCGAACTTAGAATATAACTACGCTTAGACTCTGATGCATATGGCCCCCGGCCTTGTAGTTGATTTGGCCCGCACCATTCATTAGGAGACTTGATTTTCGTGTCGATCCATCAATCTCCCTCCATGCGGCGGCGACCGCGACCTGTATCGAATTAGCAAGTCATTCCCGGTGATCCGCGGAATAGCGTTTTTTTTTCTGCCTTTTGGAAATTAATTTTGCGTTTTGTAATCATGCACAGGTCGTTTGATCTCACGACCAATGTATTAATTGTTGTCCTGTATTGCATGAAATAAATGAGATGAAATTAATACAAATATCCGTTTTACTATCCGAAGTTTTATTTGTAACAATATAAAAATATGTTTAAATTTAATATAGTAACCATATAATATAGTAGCAATGACTTATAATAATACATTCATCTGTTCACTTATTTTAGCTAATATTAAAACGGCTGAAAGAAATTGCTTGAATAATATTTTATATACAACTTGAAATTATTTGTTTCTTGATATTCTGTTTTAGTCTATAATTCATTTACACAAATAAAATCAAAGTTAAGCTATAATGTTAATTTAGTACGTTTCAAAGTTATACAATAAGCTTGACTCAGTTTACTAAACTCTGCAAACGTTATCGAAAATATATCCAACCATGCATGCAGCTAGGTGTCCAAAATGTTATGTCACGAAAGCAATAACAACTCGTAATTCCAACGTTGCCTTATATCCTCAATAAAATTTGTATCATCCATTTGCATTTACTCTCTGTACTCACAATAAGACGCGTATGCACGATCACACGGTACATCGGCCCAACCTTCTTGCGCATACGATATATAAAGACACACCTCCGCGGAACCCTCATTATTCGGTTCATAATTGACCCAATTATCATACACCAACGCATCACGTGACGTAAGCCACACCCAGTTATAGGGCGTTTCCTCGCTCGCTCCGATCCAGATATTTTGATTGAGCGTCGTTGCCATGCCTTTCATTATGTCATTCACATCATCGCTCTTGACTTCCGCTAAGCGAGCGCCCTGGGCAACGCAGTTATCCGCGGCTTCGGTCCAGGACAGTAGCGCCGATACGTACTTGAAACACGAGGCACCGTCGAAAATATCGCACGGTACTGCATCGCATGAGTCGCCGATGTAAGGCCATTGGCAGGCGCAACTGAATGTGAAATCGTCAGCGAATTGGCAGCTCCATCTTTCTCCGCAAGGTGTTAAGATACACGAATTAATAGCGACGAATGACCAGTTGTTGTCTTGTGTTAAAGACGTCACGTAAGTCCCTGCAGGATTAAGCAGCTGGCATTCTGATAGTTCATCGCCGTCGCTATGTTCAAAATTAACAGCGTCGCAATTTTCGTTCTTTCCGCATTCTATCGCACATTCTTTGATCGAACGGACAAAAATGGTTTGTAATGCACTGATATTTAGTTTATTTCCAGGAATTTCTTCGAATACCGTTTCTCTTGCCGATATCAAAGTGAAATATGAGAGTTGAATGATGAGAAAATTCTTTAATAATATTTTCAAAGACATCTTATTATTGAATGAACTGTAACCAAGAAGAAATCCGTTTGTCCTTCAGAAGAGCTTTATTATGTTTAGTTTTTCTGTTTGCTGTTTTATATGATCGCTAAATTTTAAAGACGTGTAATCGTTTCTAGATCCGAATAAATCTAAAAGTAATATATGAACAGCTTATATATGTGATTTCATTATCTACAGAAATTGATCTATTGTTATAAATAGACTTATGCCCAAAGCCCGAACCCTTTAATCCAGGGTGGATAAAGGCAAAACGGATATTGCGATAATTGGTTTAATATTTGGAAAGCCATCAGACTTGATATAAAACATGACTATTCGTTATCCTTGAGCTTTTGTTCAAGTAAGCTTTTGTTCATTTTTTTACACTATTTTATTTATGCAAAGATGAAACAGAAGAATGGATTCCTGTACAAACTAAAAATGATATAAATAGTTATGAAAATCAATGCCATTTTAAAGAAAAATATAAAACATACAATTGAAAAACTCATCCGGTGCCCTAATTAGTTCACACACAAGTTGTTTGAATAAAACATTTTTTTTCCAAGTTTATAATATGTAATGACATAATAAAAAAACTATTTTCATGTGGGAACTTAGTTTTTTTTATCTAAAACATGTTTAATGTTAGTGAAGAATCATTCTTTAAATCCGTTTAAATTCTCTACAGATAGTGATTTTCAATTTAATTGCCACGTCGATGTTGAACAAATGTTAGATCAACATTTATTATTGAACATACTGACCGGCGAACGCGAATGCTTGCGATGTTAAAAAAAATACAGTAGATTCTATATACATTCGTGTTTTTATAAAATTATTCAGGTGCCCACGAAATGAGATTAAAGAAAACATCGGAGGCTTTCGAATGGGTGCAAAACGAAAATGAAATAAGTGCAAAGAAAAATACCGACTTCGAATCAAAAGATCTACTTCCATATTTAAAGGTAAGTCAGGATATTGCATTTAATTTCAAAGGCAATCTTATTTGATATTGATTGGTATATGCATTTCATTTTGCGTAAGTCTGTGCTGCATCTCGTTTTGGCTTGTGACAAAAATATAAAAATTATTTTCGGCCTAAAACCTGTTAAGCGAATCACGACCAAATTATATTAAAAAAAAAAACCATATTATGGTGCGGCAGGCGCTTGCCTAATTTTCTGCGATCGCTGCGAAGTTCAAAGAATATATTGTAAATCAAGCGATATTGATTTAGCTATATTGTCTTTGAATTGCGCAGCGATCGCAGAAAATGCACGAAGCACATGTTCGCACCATTAACCAAACTAGAGATTATCGCTTTATTTCCAGTATTTATTCACCAACTGGACATACCTATTCCTGAACTGTTTCATCGCTTGTGATGTGGGTATCATGGCCGGGTACACTGTGTTTGGACCCAAGGTGCTCGAGGTTCTCTTCAACCTCACATCCGCCCAAGCTTCCGGTCTGATGGGTAGGTGCATACTTGTATATTGCTGATATATTGGAAGGCATTGGTTTTAATAAAGTAAAAAAAAAAAAGCAAAGAAAATGGGTCGTGAACATGATATTTTAAGTTATGGGTCAAATAATTTTCTTTAGTAGATGTAAAGGAACGTAACGCCATTTGGGTGTCTAAAGATTTCGCAATATCGATAAAACGTAGTCCTCATGCCACATATCAAGAAAGGGATTAGAGAGACAGTATTCAGGCATCCGCAACGATAATCAACATTTAGTGAAACTTCAAAAATGGTCAAATGATACTTTGAAAGCATTGTATAGAGCCGTAATAAGAAATTTAAATTCAAGGATAAGATGAGATGAAAAATCCTTTACGAGATATGTATTATTGATATTTGATAACAATAAATGTGTCATGATTGCCGTTATTTTGCTTCTATATATGCTTCAGGAATTGATATAAAACACAAGAAACTCAATCAAGACTCGAGTTTTACCTCAGTATCCTCTGAGACTTGGCGAACTGCGCAAGCAATGCGCCTAAGCGGCCTCTCATGAGACAAAAGTTTGACATATTTTTGTTACACTAATTAGGCATCGGATTGGCACTTCCTTAAATTCAATCATTAGCAAAAAATATGTGAGAGTGCTTGAAGGCAGTAGAGCAACTGTTTTATCACATTTAATGCTCTGTAAACTCTATATATTGCCTGTGCAGTTCACGATATTAGGCCGAAAGCGAGTTGATTTTAAATACGTAAGAAAATATCGACGCTGGATACTTTCTTTATATTCGATTATTCGCTGTTAAATCCTTTACTCGCACACAACTGCAGCATTTGACCTGAACAAGTGAAAATCGGTATATTTGACAGCCATCTTACCAATGATAATATAACTTTTTAAGCACATCTTTTTCTGCCAGCATTTACCATAGCTCACAAAAATATAGCATTGTTTTTATTGGATTTCACATTCGAGTTTTTTTTACTCAGGCAGGTTCCACGAACATAAAACTAGGTCATTAAATTAAATCGAAAAAAAAAAACTGTTCGTGACTACATGTCAAATTGACAATTAGGTTTTATAACATGGCGACTCATCCCACACCGGAAATAGGGATATGATGAACTTATTTGGGAGTAACCATGCCCTTGATCAAAACGCCTACAGGCTGCAAACAATCTCGGTTCTGAAGGAAAATTAATGTTAGCAAAACATGGGTTTCTGGGCTAGACACATCTCATAACTAATGGGTGACTAATTGTTTCTGTGGGTTTATTATTTCATTAAGTCAGACATTATAAAGTTAAATAAATGACAAGACAACAAAAAGTGAATGATATTAATTCAATACTAGAGTTAACATATCAGAGTATGTATATTACAAAAAAAGATTGTTCTTATATAATAATGCTATGAAATTGTGTCTTTTGAGACATTTTAGCTTAATGTTTCGGGCATAGTATGGGTTTCAGAAGAAAGCCTCTCTCACTCTTTTAAAAAACCGATTAAATCAAGATGCGCACTAGTTGATGATGATCTCACGTAACAGCCCCTCATATTATTTGTTTGTCTATTATATTTCTTTTATTATACGAAACCCTCATATCATATTTTTGTTTGTTTCCCATAAATGATAGCCTTGTAAAGGAACCTTACATTGTATTTTATTATTATTTTTTCCTTAAAAAGAATGCTTGTATCACCGGACACTTACATTGTTTTCTTATTCTTCCTTAAAAGATATCCCTGAATTACCAAACCCCTACCCTAAACATCCATTTTCTCCTTTAAAGTATCATGTGAACATACCCTCACCAACTTTCTTTTCTCATTTTCTTTCTTAAAAGGTATCACTGTATACGGGACTCTTACCCTTTTAAACATCCATTTTTCGCTAAGGCTGCGTTCATGCAAACAAAAATACGACAATAAAAGCTGAACCCCGAAAGCTCAAAAGCCACTTTTGTATATAAAACATAGCCATTTATCGCTTCTTTTCACGCAAAAAAGCGGGTTTTTGGCATTATTTTCGAGCTTAAAGTTTGCGTGAACGCGCAATAAAAGTATCATGTGACCATAACCTAACCGTCTTTTCTTTTCTCTCCCTTAAAAGGTATCCTTGTGGTGCCGTCGGCTTTGATTGGAACCATAAGCGGCGGAGTGATTGTCCGCAAATTCAGTCTCAGCATCGTAGGTAAGAAAGCATCGCAATTCAATTTAGTGCAACCAGTCTGTTTCAATGATTTCCAAAAGAGTGCTAGCTGGCCTCAATATGTGTTTTTTTTTGGTATGGACTGTGTACTGTTACACCGATTGGTTTTGATATTTTGGGTCGTTTGTTCATTGATACATGTATAATCGACCGAAAGTATTTCTTAGCCTTTGTTAAATAAAACAAAGAATTATGTTTGGAAACAAATTCACTCATATGTTGGTTAATTCTATGCTTAGTTTGAGAAATACATGTTATGTGCCACCCAAAAGATGCTCAATCCTGAATGTAAATATGGTTTCATTTGAACAAAGCTTTCGGCGAGCAAGGTACTTTGGCCTAATAGAATATATTGCAACAGATATTTGTCACGATTATTGGCTCATTTTTTTTTTCAATTGTGACTGTTCACGTGTTATAAATCTGAATATATTTTTATGCATATGAAAAGTATCTTTTCAGGTCACATCAACCTTTATTATTTTTAATTAATATCTTGTTCTCATAATATGTTAAAAAATAATTCAAATGATTTGATATGTTATAATTGAATAAATATGTCAATGTGCTGTAAGCCACTTTTTGCGTCTACGAAATAGTGTAATAGCAATTCCACCGGAATCTAGTTCCGCAAGAGTTACTATATTTGATACAGATTGGTTAGAATTTCGCAACGGTTTCAGAAAATTCCACTGGCCGGTCAGATAGCACCATAATATTGGGGACTATTAAGCTCATTTGTCGAAAATGCTATATGGCATCTCCATATATCGTCTACAAATCGTATCCATCGGTCAAACACCATGCGAGTGATATACAGCGTATCACATGCTACCAAATCCGTTACAAATATACCTTATGTGAACGATCTCACTTAGGGGATCACTGTGGGTTCCAGATGTATCTCTTCACACTCCATTTGCGAATGCAAATACATATGAAAGGGTTCAGTGCAAAAAGGCGCGTTTAATCGAAGACACATCACATAACAGTTTACACCTTTTGTATGGATAGAAGGATTATCGCCTTTTTTATGCAAATGTGGCTTCATAAGCTTGAAACGCATTATTTGCGCATTGAACTTTTTTTCGAGATGTGTGAACGCGGCCATACGGTAATAAGTGGATTTTTTTTTTCAGTGTTTTTAGAAAATTGACTCCAGACTTTGCATAGATGTTCTATCATATCAATGATGTCGATTCTTATGGGATTTCCCCACCAAACGATGTCTATTATTCATATAAACATTCGATTTTGGAATATATGCTGAATAATGACACATATGACACATATCAAATCTCCTAGCAAAAACGTACTTAATCGAATAAGTATTATATTCGAGGAACCCTTCAATATATAAAAGCACCGGAAACAGATTTGACTAATGGCTTTGTTTGGGGTTTGCAGGCATCATGAAAGTTCAACTGTTGCTGTCTGTGGTAGTGATTCTCGGAGGGCTGTGCAACCTCATTTATTGTCCTGATGCCGACTTTGCCGGGGTCAACATTCCATATCCTGAACAAGAGTGAGTGCAGCGATTAATGGAAGAGTGATAGATTATATGATTGTTTAAACAATGTTATTGATTGTCTAAACGTAACAATTCCTTCAGACCTCTCCGGCTTTGAGATATTTGAAAACAGTAAAGGGATTACTTGAATGGAACTTAGAAATGCCATCAGGTAGCAATCAATTTGCCTTTTTAAACCCCCAACCCCACGTCTATCGCGACGAGTCGTGAATCCAGATACATTGATATACACGTAGGAGACGCCAATGTACAAATGTTTATAAGAGATGCAAATAAATAACTAATAGAATCTATACAGGAGATGTGCTTTGATTTTGGTAGGACATAATAAGAATCAAACCGTGGCTGGAGATTTATAGGGTTGTTCGCCGCGCGCGCCTCTCGGTTCATCTTAATAAGCACATTTTTTAAAAATTGTATGGATGTATGTCTCTATTTTTGAAGGATTGACGATGGTGAGACCTACAACATCACGTCGCCCTGCAACATGAATTGCCAATGTGATAACGTCCCCTTTAGTCCTGTGTGTAGTCATGACGATATCCAGTATTATTCGCCCTGTCACGCAGGTTGCCATGGTGAACTCAATGAAGATATGGTAAGTGGGAAGAGGCTAGATTTATGTTCGAAATAACGATTTCAAAGAAAATCAAATTGTAAAATGACGTAGTTGCTATAAGGATTAGAGATATCATTAGCCATATAACATAGTCTATGAATTCGTTTAGATCATATAAACGAAAAATAGGCTTGGGTTGTAAAGACCTATCATCTCATGTCGAAGTAATTGTATATATATCAGATAAACATGAACTTATTGTAAGAAATAAAAGAAGCTTGAATTATTTTCACATCATCCTTATCACATTGAAGTATAAAGAATAATGAACCCATTTCAGGTAGGGCCTAGGTCCTTGCAATATTTGCAGAATATACCATTTTCTATGACGCACTTTCGATGATAACTATTCTAAATAAAATCTCATTATTATCTCCACCAGGTCTATCAGAACTGCAGCTGCGTGACCTACCACAACATGTCCGGAACCCAAAGCGCAGCCGAAGGCATCTGTACGACGACCTCGTGTTCGGCTGTCGCCATATTTAGTCTCATGATATTCGTGGTCATGCTCGCTATATTTATGACGGCTGCAATGAATATCAGTGGCGTTGTAAGGTGAGGTGGGATTGGACAATAGTTTTTGTCATTACCTAAGGCTTGTCGTTTAATTTTTGTACAATAATAATAATCATAGACTCTATTGCCTTTGACTGTGATTACTATATAATCCATGTTATTTATTTTTCTGTCGAATAACATATATTAAAGCGCCCTATGGACATAACTTTCAAAACTCTCTAACGTTTCAGGAGTGTACCCAGAACGCACAGACTCCTCGGTCTAGTCATAAACGGAATAATGCAAAAAATAATAGGTGAGTAAATCAGTCTTGTTGTCAAATATGACCTAGTAATCATGGTTAGATTGCATTCTGTTGTTAAGTCTATTGTCCTGTTAACATATCAGTACATCAACCTTAATTGCAATAACTAATCATGCATACTCAGCAACTTTTTGTCTAATTGACATTTTCCGTATAAATACCATTGTATATACCCTATACAAAATGCCATTTACCCTCATATGTTCCAACAGGCACCATCCCTGCTCCCGTTATATTCGGTGCCATTTTCGACGGTTCCTGCGATCTTTGGGAGGAGGAATGTGACGGTGAAAACGGCGCTTGCTACTACTACGACAAATCCAAACTGGGTCGTCTCATATATCTCACATGCGTTGTTTACAAAGTATGTTCTGTGATATTTCTGCTGCTCGCGTGGAAACTCTACAAACCCCCGAAACCACCGGTACCGCTTGAAATTAGTGTCAGTGATAACATGGGTGTAGATACACATGAAGATGACACCAAGGACATTGCAGGAATCGCAGGAAGCAAGACACCAATAGGACATAACGATGACAATATACCATTTAGTGCGAGTAATCCTGCACACAGTTTATCGCTCACTTTTAGCAGCAATGGCAGCGCTGTTGCGAATGGGGATATAGGAGATGTAGTGAGCACTCATTTATAACATCAACTACATGTATGCAAGCCAAGAGAGATTCGTTTTGTTCGTGTAATTGTGATTAATATGATATAGGTTTGATAATCTCAATATGTGATATGCATTATTAGTTTGGTAGAGAGCACGAATCTAAATTGTATGCTATGAAAGTGTGTATGTATTTATCATAATTATAACATTATATTATA